>JAACJT020002793.1:0-11220 GCA_009936485.2 Gymnarchus niloticus
GTATGTCATCTGGACCAACAGCCTTTCCATTCTTCATCCTCTTCATAGCTGTCCTTACTTCCTCCTTGCTAATCTGTGGCACTTCATGATTCACTATCCCCATGTCATCTAACCTTTCTCCCTCATTCTCTTCATTCATCAGCCCCTCAAAGTACTCTTTCCATCTGCTCAACACATTCTCCTCACTTGTGAGTACATTTCCATCATCATCCTTTATTACCCTAACCTGCTGCACATCTTACCCAGCTTGGTCCCTCTGCCTATCCAATCGGTTTAGGTCCTTTTCTCCCTCCTTAGTGTCCAGCCTCTCATACAATTCACCATACACCTTATTTTTAGCCTTCACCACCACTCTCTTTGCCTTATGCCTCATCTCTCTGTACTCCTGTCTACTGTCTTCATCTCTCTGACTATCCCACTTCTTCGCCAACCTCTTCTTCCATATACTCTCCTATACTTCCTCATTCCACCACCAGGTTTCCTTGTCTTCCTTTCTTTGACCAGATGTCACACCAAGCACCTTTCTAGCTGTCTTTCTTACCACTTCTGCTGTAGTTGCCCAGCTATCTGGTAGGTCTTCACTGCCACCTGGTGCCTGTCTTAACTCCCCTGAATGCCACCTTACAGTCTTCTTTTTCCAAGTTCCACCATTTGATCCTTGGCTCTGCCCTCACTTTCCTCCTCTTCTTGATCTCCAAAGTCATCCTACAGACCATCATCCTATGCTGCCTAACTTCACTTTCCCCTGCCACCACTTTACAATCTCCTATCTTCTTCAGACTGACCCTCTTGCATAGGATATAATCCACCTGTGTGCATCTTCCTCCACTCTTATACATCACCCTGTGTTCCTCCCTCTTCTTAAAATATGTATTCACCACAGCCACGTCCATCCTTTTCACAAAATCCACTACCATCTGACCTTCTGCATTCCTCTCCTTGACATCATACTTACCCATCACCTCCTCATCCCCTCTGTTCCCGTCACCAACATGTCCACTGACATCCACTCCAATCACCAATCTCTCTCCCTTGGGTACACTCTCCACTGCTTCATTCAACTCACTCTAGAATTTTTCTTTCTCATCCATCTCACACCCAACTTGCGGGGCATATGCAGTAACAACATTCATCATCACACCTTCAATTTCCAGCTTCATACTCATCACTCTGTGCACTCTGTTTCACCTCCAAAACACTCTTGGTATACCGTTCCTTCAGAATAACCCCTACCTCATTTCTCCTCCTATCCACGCCATGGTAGAACAATTTGAACTCACCTCCGATACACCTGGCCTTACTCCCCTTCCATCTGGTTGCTTGCACACACAATATATCAACCTTCCTTCTCTCCATCATATCAGCTAGCTCTCTCCATTTACCAGTCATACTACCAACATTCAAAGTTCCTACCCTCACTTCCACTCTCCTAACCTTCCTCCTCTCCTCCTGCTTCCGGACACGCCTTCCCGCTCTCCTTCCTCTTCAGCTCCTTCTTCTTTGGCCAACACTACCTCACTTTCCACCAGCACCCTGTTGGCTAACAGTGCTAGTGGCAGTCGTTGTTAATCTGGGCCTCGACCGATCCTGTATGGAAATCTTTTTTGTTGTGTGCATACTTGATTTGGCAAAAATTTTGCACTGGATGCCCTTCCTGACGTGACCTTTCCCATTTATCCGGGCTTGGGACCGGCACAGAGAAACACACAACGCATTCCCCAGTGGCTGGGTTATGAAATTTGCTTATTTCCTTTACAGGAATTAAGTCAACACAATGTCTGTCTGGGTGCATCCCTTGTAGCTAAAATTCTGAGTCTGTTGCATATAGATATGCGAGCATCATCAAAACAAATATAAATTTACAAGTAAATTTCCCAGAAAGTCTGTCATTCTTTTCTTGGAAAACCTAGCAGTGCTAAATAATAAACAAGTGATTATTATTGATCCATGACTCCACTCATTCTGATTACATCAAAATTGAGCATTTGCTTTTCTTTAAAAATATTTCTTACGACAGAAGCCTAACAAAAATATCATTCCTAGAATTATCCTAGAATTGCAAGGATTGCCCTTTTTTTATCTTCATTTTACAATGTTTCAGCTTAAAATATATACTGTGATTCCATCTATTTATTCCAGACCAATCACAACCCTCCACTGGATTAGCAGTTGTGGAGGATGGATGGATGGATGGATTGGATATATTCAAATGTTATCCCCTTCAAAGTTATTGTAACCAGCTGTCATATAGATAATAATAGCAGAGCTGAGTATTAAGTGTCTATGCAGTCTAGTCCTTGGTCTTCCATTTCACTCCCTAGTCTGTTACTTCTGTAACTCATTCATGAATTCCGTTTCACAAATCTTTCATTTTTTATGTGCTGTCATCTCTTTCCAGGAGAGGGCAGTCTGCTCAGCATCTTGAAGCCTATTACCCATAAACAGTTCCTGCTTGCAAAGTAGACAGATGCATATACTCCCACAGCATTGTTACCTTGAATGGTTTCTATCGCATTATCGTTTTGCAAGCAGCTGGGTCGATTCTCCTTTCACTAGATTAACTGTGGAAAGTTATGAAATGTGACAACTTTCAATGCTAAGTTAGAGAATTCATGCAGCTGCTGCAAACTTATATTGAAGCAGTTTAGGGCAGAGATAATGTACTTTCCTGTAATGATTGACCTTTCACAATTTATTCTCTCAAATGTGAAAAAATTTGCTTAACGAACCATCCATCCATCCATCCATCCACCATTTTTTTTATCCCTGTTTATCCATTGCAGGATTATGGTATAGTTATATAATATTGTTCGCATAATGGTGCCTTACTTTTTTCCGCTGATGTTGATAAATCAATTATACAGTTCAGCAGTGGAATTTTCATAAGAATTTGACTTTCAGGAGCAGTATTCAATTATAAATTTTCATCATAGCAATAATTTTACAGAACATTCTAGAGACTAAGTAATGACACAACTAAAATTACATGTAGTAAATTCAAAGAACAACAAATAGGAACTCTACTATATGTCAACGTTTCTGTATACTGGTTATGAAATTTACTTTATGATAGTTTAAACAAAATGTGGTAATACAGTTTTGTGAATGATAATTCCATGGTGGTAAAAAAGCATATTAATTTGATCACTAATCTCACAACTCTAAGTTTTCATCTACAGAATTAATACACAGCTGTCGTTGCTGTGCTGTCATGTGCTCGCTCCCTCGTTCCCCGATTCCTCTCCCTGCTGCCTGGTTTCCTTGTGCTGTACCTGGTTGCTTTGGTGATGCTAATTAGCTCATTTTGCACCTGGTGCTGGTTGCCTCATTAAGCACATGGTTGCCTGGTTCCCTAGTTTGCTTCCCTGTGTCATGTTGGTTGGTTTGGGGAGTTTTGATCTGAAAGGTGCCTGTAGTGGGTCCTGATTGATCATACTGCCTCATGGGGCATTCTGAGCCAGCTCCTTGCTCCCTCAGATGCCTAGGCCCTACCACAGTATGCCTGCCTGTCTGAGTGGCTGGTATTATTATATGCCAGTGGGTTGCCAAGAGTGATCCTGAGTCACCCTGATCTATGGGTACTCAATGCCTATGGATTTGTAAGCTTTTCCCTGTTCCAGGTTCCCTTGTTCCTGAGTGCCTGCATCCTCCATGCTATGCCATGCCTTGTCCATGCCTCCATGCCATGTTTTTGGCTGTCTGGTGTACGCTTTGAACCTCCCCTCCCCATTGGGTCTTTTAAGGGTTGAGTTGCTCAAAGAACCAGTTTCTTCCTTGCCGGGTGTGGTTGTGTGCAATGTGTCCCCCAGTACTGTGACATGTGCATTCTTATTCATCTACCTCCATTTGGTCCTCTACAGAGGAAGCTCCCCGCTGCACATTAGCCAAAGTCCTGCCTCCCTTAGTCTAAAATTTAACCAGAATAAAATAATGAAGTGCATAATAGAGAACCATAAGCTATTATGGATACTTATCACCATAACTATGGTAACAAATTATACATACAGAAATAAACTTCTGGCAAATAACAAATGACATCAATGCTATTACTGGCTGTGCTGCCACATGGTATAGGCACCATACTCCTCATATTGCATAAATATATGCACAATCAAGTGAATAATCTCAATGCAACAATGGAGGAATGTATTGAAATAATTGAAACTGAATATCTGAATAACTAATCACTGAAGTACATAGATAAATGTGTTCTACATACAACTAAATATACACTGCTCAAAAAAATTAAAGGAACACTTTGAAAACACATCAGATCTCAATGGGAAGTTTAACTGACTTGATGCTATACTCTGATTAAAATGTGTTTCTTTAATTTTTTTGAGCAGTATATGTTTATGTATATGCACATTTCTGTTACTTTTAATACTGCATGTAGTATTCTTTACTTTTGTAATACTTAATATATTTAACTCCAAAATCAAGTTGTACTGATCCATCTTCAATACGGGGTTGTCTGTCCATCCATTTTTCAAATGGCTTTATTCTATTCAGGGTTGTCTGGAGCCCAGTGCAGGCCACAAGGTGGGGGACACAACCCACTGCAGAGCACTGTCACACGGTATAGACAATTTAGACATGCTAATTAGCCTGCATCATATGTCACTGGCCTGCGGGAGGAAACTGGAGCACCTGGAGAAAACCCATGAAGCCTGGAGAAAACACACAAAGTCCACACACACTGAGTAGAAAGGGGATTTCAACTCCCAACCCCGCAGTTATATCAGACATTAGCTCATGATGCTCATGGGTCTATCTGTTCTTTGCTTGAATGCACTGATGACATAAACTCATGGATGACTCATAACTTTTTACAACTGAATAAGGAAAATACAGACATGCTTGTTATTTGGAACGAAGTACAAAGGAAGGAAATACTCGTGTATTTAAAATTAATATCTCTGAAGGCCAAACAAGAAGTTAGAAACCTGGGAGTCCTTTTCGATGGTGATCTTATCTTTAAGAGCCATATCAGCAATGTCTGCAAAACAGAATACTGCTACCTCTGTAATGTCACTAAAGTCCGGGGTATGCTGTCATTTGTTGACTGTGAAAAACTAATACGTCTTTTTTTTTTTTTTTTAAGTAGAATAAATTACTGCAGCACACTGCTGGCTAGTCTACCTAAGAAATCTATTACAGATTTACAACAGGTTCAGAATGCTGCTGCTAGAGTGCTAACACATACTAGTAGGGATTATATTGCACCTATTCTTAAAGCCCTTTACTGGCTTCCTGTGTTTTTAGGATTGATTTTAAATGTCTGACATGATTGTTAGGTATGTCCAAGGTAGACTACTCAGACCATACAAAAGTAATTTACTGGTTACTCCCAAAATCCAGCTGAGGGGGGAGGAGGCAGCTTTTAGTTACATTGGTCCCAAGCTCTGGAACTCTCTTACCGAAATCCTGAGAGCTACTGTATGGCTCAGTACTTTTAAAACTAGGCTGAAAACGTGATTGTTCACCATTGCGCTTAATAACTTATGGTAATGAGATAAATCAATTTGTGTTTTTTAATTATTTCTTCTGTGCTAACTTTTTAGTAGATTTTTTTATTTTAATCTTCTATATTTCTTCATTTCTAACTTTTCTTAATTCTTGTGTACTCTTTTTTTTTTTTTAAATGTCTGTAAAGGACTTTGTAAACCTTGTAGTTGAAACAGTGTTATACAAATAAAGGTTGATTTACCTTTGTAGGTAATCTAGGGCTATTTAATCTTTACCAGGAGCTGGGCAACATTCCTCATTTTGTATAAAGGTGTTGACTAAAAGTGGAATGCTTAGTCAATGCAGGGTTGCAGTGAATCTGGAGTCTAACCGAGGAAGCACAAGTCAAGATGGATTCCTGACCATCACAGGGTTGTCACTTACTCATTGGCATCAACCAACTTACAAATGCCAATATACGCATGTCTTTAGATTAACAAACACAAGAACATGCTAACATACCCACAGACCTAGGATTATTCCAAAAACACACAAATTTATTTTACTGATCATTTTTTTGTCTTAAGGTAAAGTCTTGCATGGCAAATTAGAGATGTGAAAGCCGGGACAAATGTGACCTTGGGTAAATTTATCTTCTGGCAGGTGTCAAATTTCCCACGCAAAAGTACCACGATCATTTATTAATTTATTTAAGGGGAGTATTTATGAAAGCGTTGACACTGCTGAGGTTCACACTGCCGTGTTCATCATGAAGGCAATCATCTCTGTCCTTCTGAGCACTTTGTGCTTCGTGGGCCTGAAGGCTCAGTGTCCAGAGCCAAGCACGTTGAAAGACATAGACGGAAACAAACTGTGTGCTCGCTTGTACGAGGACAGCAGCTATTACAATGAACAATCTTGCTCAGGGGAGTACCTGGATGTATACCCCAATGATGACGTTCCAATTATGCCCAGGGGCTGGAATGATCGCATCTCCTCCATGGTGGTGGCCCCACGGTGTAACCTCATGGCGTGGACGCGCAGCAAGAAGGAAGGAAAGAAGAAGAAGTTCTCCTCTGGTGTTTACTTCCGGCTGAAGGACGTGTCCCTGGGCCTGTTCAGAAACTGGAACAATCAAATCTCGGGATACTACTGCGAGTGCTAGATTCTGAAAGAAGGGAACGAACAGAAGAGAGAAGCCCTGGAAAAGCTGAAGAGAAATAAGAAAGAAGGACTGCTGACTGTGGCATTAGAGTTAGAAACTGAGCATCACAATAAAAACTATGTAAAAACTTAACGCTTCATTTATTTGTGTTTTTAAATAGCCATTTAAAGAAACTTAATGTCTGTATATATTAGATGCCTTACCTTTCAAAATTAAATGCATAGCTACATACAAATACAAATATTTTGTAAGAATGTGTAGTAAATTTTAAATACAAGATTGAAATGTTGAGGCTTCGTATTTTTTATCTTCTGAAGACTATATAAATTTGCTTCTGTTCATTTCTTCTTAATAACCTCAATTGCCCAATATTTAACTTTTAACTAAATCAGCCCCCAACCCATGCTTTACTATACTAATTTGTAACTAATTTAAAACCTTAAGTTACTAAGGTTGGTAATGGGATGGGCCTCCACTGAAAAACTTCAAATTAACTTCCAAGGGTTATTATGTAAGCCCTGAAAGAGAGAGAAAGTTTAATATATTTGTTGTACCACAAGGAAATGTTGTTAGTGACGTCCCAGCAGCTAACACACTGTTCACATCAAAACTAAAGATGCTGCAGAGTGTGACCGTAATATATCCTTTGATGTACCATACTGCAAAACGTGACCGTAATGTATCCCTGGATGTATCATGCTGCAGAACATGACCATAATGTATCCCTGGGCATATCACCACAGAGGTGTTCATAAGTCAAATCTGAGTCAAGTTTTAAGTCGTTGAAACTGAGTCCAAGTTAAATCTGAAGTGTCTTTAATGTTTCCTGAACTAATATATTTTAAGAACAATATCTTGCTTGAATGTTATCTAGTTTAATAACTATTAAGTGTCCACAGGAAGCAAAATTATGGATTGAGTATTATTTGCTTGTTCAAAAGACAGATAAAATTACTCAAAAAATTTAATGTTGATGTTTAATTCAAAAACGCATTTTGTAATTGTTTTCTGCCTTGGATTACTCTGGTTACACTGCTGCATATCTCTGTTCTGAAGTAAAAAAACCTCAGTGGTGCTGTGACCCTCAGAGCTGCCAGATATGGCTCAGACTGAGTCGGATGTATTCCGTTAACATATGATGAACACTATATGTTATATATATTAAATATGAACACTTAATCAAGATGCAGTTACTAATTGCTTTTTGGGCAAATTGGAGACCTTAAGGATTAAATTACACTAAACTAATTGTGGGCAAAAAGTGATCATTGCGTCACCTACTTGGAGCTCAAACTTTCCTCTACCCAGCAGGAACCCCACCAACCATATTCACTTCCACCCAGCTGCATATTTTGTAGAGTTATCTGAGACGTCTGTAACATTCCGGGACTGAAGGCCACTGTATAGTGTGCATGGCATCATTGTAGGGTGGAGCATGCGATGAAGAATACAGTGTTGAGAATAGTAATTGACAGGTACAACAGTAAAAATACAGTCAGCTAAGTTTTTGGTCTCAGTGTATCTGGTCTGTTGGCCAAAAAGGGAGAAAGGAAGGGGGTGGAGCCGTGATGCTGGTGCGTGAAAAATAAAGGGGCTTAGTGGTTGAATCTGCGTCATGGTGGTGTTTTTTCTTTTATGCTAGCTAACAGAATAAGAACAAAAAAACTCTGCTGTTCAAGAAGACGCTCATGTCTTTGGAGAATTCATCATGCAGTCCATTAAAGGCCGAAAGGTAGCTGATGTCCCATGCAACACGAACAAAGTGTTGGAAGACGGGTGTAAGCTGAATTTAGGGGATAAACCAAATCAAATCAACCAAACCAAACAAAAACCATTTACCAATAATCATACTGTAGATTCTTTCCAGACCTCTCGAAAGGTACTTCCGGTAAATTATTATCAGTTTTAACCTTGTATGTGTCACGTCTGTACCAGTGCTCTGGTGCTCTGGGTCCCGGGAATACTGACCAGGGTTTCTTGTCTGCCCATCGTATTTCCTTGTTGTTTGCCAATTGCCCTTGTCCAGAATGCCTCATGTGTTCCACCTGTGTCTTCTGCTAAGCCCGTGTCTCTTCTCTCATCTTTGCCATGTGTTTGTTTGCTTCCCTGCCACTCTTGTTACATGCCTAGTTTGTGCCATTCCTCTTTGTTAGTTCTCAAAGTCTTGCCTGTCTGTGTCCTACTGTTTGTGATCTTGTCCTTGCTTCGTTTTCCTTGTTGAGTCCAATGCCTTATTTACCCTTTTGAATTCAGAGCCGAACCCAGTGGTTGTGCTCTCTCGTTTTATTATTTGAACCCCTTCGTACTTGCACCTGCGTCCTCATTTACCTTGTTTCTTAACACTACACTCCTCAACTGGTGACAAACATGACAACATGATTGTTCTGTATTTTGAAGGAATGCAAAGGTGTTCAACTGAAAATTTTACACAATCGTGCATCATTTTCTGCTGTCTGTAATCAATATAGATGGAATTTGTCTTGGCAAAAAATGCCACACATTGTCAACGTTGAACAACAATAGTTGCCTCTGGGATGAGGTAATATCTTACAATTTGCCTTGTCTCAGATTGTTAAGAATTCATCTTTAATAAATACTTATTATACAAGATCCCATTTACAGAAATATAAAGTTAGTAATAATAATAGTCTTAAGATGCAGACGTCCGGTATCAAAGCAGATTAGAATCAGAGTGATATTAGGTACACATTCTGGAAATCACTTAAGGTCAAACAGAGGAGAGAAATGTTTTATACCAAAGTATACCAGCCACTCACCAGACAGGTACTGCAGCGGTAGGGCCTACAGAGCCAAGGGAGTGGAGTTGGCTCTGGTCACGAAGAGTGGTTATAAGACCGAACGAGGCTCTCTCAGGGCAGGCCAGGAGAAATAGGGCAAGGTTAACAAGGAAACCAGGAACTGAGCTAGGCCACCAGGCAACCAGATGCAGAGCAGAGAAATGAGGGAATAATGGGGAGAAGGCACAAAACATGGACCGGGGGTATGCCAATAACAACCACAGTAGTAAAAGGACATACTGTTTCTTTTTGGGTTGGGGACAGTAACGGTTCGAATAACTGACAGTTCCAATAATTGTAGTTTGGATAATTGACATTGAACTGTATTTCTTAATAAACATAGGCCTTTTAGTAGCATATAATTTCGCATAGGTCTGTTGTTCTCTGGAAACAGAAATAAGGTAAATATCTTACGCAAAAAGTAAAACACTTCACAATCACCTTGGTTAAACTTAGCATCGACCATGTGTCAAATTTCCCACACAAAAGTACCAAGATCATTTATTAATTTATTTAAGGGGAGTATTTATAAAAACGTTGACACTGCCGAGGTTCACACTGCCGTGTTCATCATGAAGGTAATCATCTCTGTCCTTCTGAGCACTTTGTGCTTCGTGGGCCTGAAGGCTCAGTGTCCAGAGCCAAGCGCACTGAAAGACATAGACGGAAACAAACTGTGTGCTCGCTTGTACGAGCACAGCAGCTATTACAACAATCAATGTTGCTCAGGGGAGTACCTGGATGTATACCCCAATGATGACGTTCCAATTATGCCCAGGGGCTGGAATGATCGCATCTCCTCCATGGTGGTGGCCCCACGGTGTAACCTCATGGCGTGGACGCGCAGCAAGAAGGAAGGAAAGAAGAAGAAGTTCTCCTCTGGTGTTTACTTCCGGCTGAAGGACGTGTCCCTGGGCCTGTTCAGAAACTGGAACAATCAAATCTCGGGATACTACTGCGAGTGCTAGATTCTGAAAGAAGGGAACGAACAGAAGAGAGAAGCCCTGGAAAAGCTGAAGAGAAATAAGAAAGAAGGACTGCTGACTGTGGCATTAGAGTTAGAAACTGAGCATCACAATAAAAACTATGTAAAAACTTAACGCTTCATTTATTTGTGTTTTTAAATAGCCATTTAAAGAAACTTAATGTCTGTATATATTAGATGCCTTACCTTTCAAAATTAAATGCATAGCTACATACAAATACAAATATTTTGTAAGAATGTGTAGTAAATTTTAAATACAAGATTGAAATGTTGAGGCTTCGTATTTTTTATCTTCTGAAGACTATATAAATTTGCTTCTGTTCATTTCTTCTTAATAACCTCAATTGCCCAATATTTAACTTTTAACTAAATCAGCCCCCAACCCATGCTTTACTATACTAATTTGTAACTAATTTAAAACCTTAAGTTACTAAGGTTGGTAATGGGATGGGCCTCCACTGAAAAACTACAAATTATCTTCCAAGGGTTATTATGTAAGCCCTGAAAGAGAGAGAAAGTTTATTATACACTGTTCAAAAAAATTAAAGGAACACTATGAAAACACATCAGATCTCAATGGGAAGAAAATCATGCTGGATGTGTATACGGATATGGACTGGGAAATGTGTTAGGAACGAAAGGATGCCACATTGTTTGATGGAAATGAACCATCATGAATCATGAATGAATCATCAACCTACAGAGGGCTGAATTCAAAGAAACCCCAAAAATCAAAGTGAAAAAATGATGCTGCAGGCTAGTCCATGTTGCTGAAATTTCATTGCAGCAACTCAGAATTGTACTCAGTAGTTTGTATGGCCCCC
>JAACJT020002794.1:0-11217 GCA_009936485.2 Gymnarchus niloticus
TGACACAGGGACTGCACTTAATTTCGTTGTACTCGTTACAATGACAATAAAGATATTCTGATTCTGATTCTGATGTAACTGATGGTGGAAGAGGTTTACTACAGCAGATGTCCATGTTTTTTCTTGGAGTGAGTTGTGCATTACAAGTTATTGTATAACGTGCACGAAAAGCACTTCCAATAAATTAACATATTTGGTTTACCTAATTGATTGACCTGAATTAACCAGCAGATACAGATAAAGCCAGTAGTCATAGATACCGGTGCTTAAGGGAAGGACACTCACAACGAATCGGCTGTTGACTTTCTCCAGGATCTGCTTCTCATTGAGGGCCATGGCCTCGCCCTTCCGCTTCTTGATGCGTTTCTTCTCCAGCTTCTTACAGGCATACATCTTCCCTGTGGCTCGCACCTGGCACGCGCACACCTGGGCAAACGGCGAGATTCGAGAGCTGTTCTGTAACGCCCTGCTGTCAATACCATGGGAGGTGAGAAAAGTAGTGTACAGCTCAATAATACTATAATGTATAGGATTTGTATGATTGTCTGAGTGTGTGTGTATGTATGTGTGTGTGTGTGCACATGTGCCCTGCATTGGACTTGCAACCTATCCTCACTATACCCCAGCCTTGTGCCCTGTGCTGCCTAGGACAGACTCCAGGTCGCCCTGACCAAGGGTGATAAGTGGTTAGAAGCGGGATGGAGGAATGGATGGAGAGATGTGCAGGATTATACGTAAAATTTATGTATCACATGTATAATTTCTTAATTATATTGTGTGCTTTTTTATCAAATAAACTGACCTCCCCAAATCCTCCTTTTCCCAGCACACGATATTGTCGAAAAGTGTCTTTCATTATAGGCTGTCTGAAAAGAAAACACAATTTCGAAAAAACAAATGGACACATATATTAATCAAATTACTCCTGCTTTCAAACAATTTCTTGGGCAACCTGTTAAACTCTCAATACTCTGGAAATTCTGGGTATAATAAGAGCGAAAAGTATTTTTACGTTTTACAAAGGCACTTCCCTGATAAAAGAGAACTAAACCGACCTCTCCAGCATCTTCCACTGCAAAAATCGGTCAAAATACATGCTCCCTTGATAGTCTGTAAAGGGGGTTCCACATAGGTACTCATGAAGGGCTCTGCAAGGGAGAAAACACACATAAACAAAACAGTATGCGGTCAGTCTGCCGTGAAAGAATGAACTTTTGGTAAAGGAGCTCCTTTTATTCAGCCACGCCTTTAACCCATCTTAAAGGAAACATTCTAAAGGGAATGTCAAAAGCGACTTCAATGGTAAACCCTAGTGGGGCCAGGGTGGGTGCAACAACAGTGGTGGCTTCAGCGGAGGCAAAGGCAGCAGCCATGATGGGGAAGACACTTACTTGCGACAGTCACTGAAGATCTCTTTACAGGGACTGAGCTGCAGGTTCTCCCGACACTGCTGGGCCTGGTCCTCTGCCACCTCAGGCACACAGTCAGACGACTGCGCCCACAGACACGAGCAGATAAGCATGAGCTCCCCCCTGCATCTGTAATCCATTTCACAAATGCTGCTGGTTCGAGCAGCAGGCGCCAGAGTAGCATGGGACTGACCTGCTTGCTGAGGAACCGCTGGATGATGGCTTCTCCTCCACTCTTTCGCTTCTCGTCGGGTGTCACCTCGTAGTCATCCTGAGGGCAGCCACCGTGTCACTGTCAGACGTCCCCTTCGACTCGACTTTAATGAGACCCACCCCATTCACAACTCACTTGCACAACATTTACAGCAATCACACTCAGGCAGAGGTCATGACCTAAACAGGCACAGCAGTAGGTACAAACATAGAGTTTTTGAACAGGAGGTTTCAAGCTCAAGTCCTACAAAGATGTCTGTTATGCTAATACCCAGCACTGGAGACAACAAAGGGTCTATCCTGCTGGGAAGCTGAGGTTATGCCACACAGACTTCAGGTCCGGGTTCTGATGGTACAGGGCTGACTCAGACCTGATGGCACGGCACGCCTCCAGGAAACTCCATACAAAGTCTATTTCTCTCTCAATCTCCCTCCCCAAATCACACAGCCACCCTTAAATAAAATACACAATCCCTCCTTCTGCCCTTTCTTGTATTTAATACCCTTGTTAATAATGAATTGCCCAGCCAGGACCATCCATTGTCCCCCACTTCACAAGTGGAGGATTTCAACCAAGCCTCCCATCACCCAAGTGTCTCTGTTGTGACCACCTGCTTGTCCCTTGACCCCGCTATGGCACTGCCTGTCATGGTGCATTGCCCGGAGACCACTCCGTCAACAACGCAGCGTTCCTCGGGGTCCTAGGATGTCACAGCACTGAGAATCCAAGTCCATACTGGGGGTCCTGGGGTTTCTGGGTTTCCATTCCCATAACCTTCAACACACATGCTCTCTGTAAACGCGGAAAGGCGTGGAGGATGCAACTCTCGTGTAGATGGGAACCCACCGGAGATGTGCAGATTTGGAACCACTGAGCAGATTTGCAAACACTGTGACTATATTTACCAATCCCCAGTGCGCAGAGTGACTGCTGGTCCTCAATAAAAATAACCAGTATTCAATTGCAAGTTTCTCGTTATGCTCTGTAATTCCTAGGTCATATTGTCACCATCGATACAGCCAAAGTGTTGCCACAGGTAGGTAAAGTCGAGCTAAAAACGAGTGACAACGTCAGTCCTCCCTGTAGATGAATGACGTCTCCAAGGATCAAAATCCTCATGGTAATGGACTGGGGGCTTTGAGTACCCAAAGCAGATTTGTGCGATTAGATCTGTTTCGCTGAGGGACTTTGGGATGATCCTGGCCTGTGGAGGACGGCCAAAAGACCCGTGGGGGGGTGTTTTGGCTCTTCCCTTCGAGTTGGCCCATGCAGAGAAGGGTCCCCCCCCTCCATAGTACAGGAGATGACAATGGGTCAGTCCGCTCCAATGCTGTGCCCACATCCTGCCGGGAAGCTGAGGTTAACAAACACGGTCATCTGAGCCCATGTTCTGACGGTACAGACCTGACGGCATGGGGAGCCTCCAGGGACTCCCCATACATAGTCCCTTTCCTTCGGATTCCATTTCCTTTCTCTCTCTTTCTTTCACCCTCTGTCGCACGCTCAACCCCCCACCCGTAGCTACAGTCCATGGTCCCTCCTCCTGCCCATTCTTGCTTTCGATTCCCCTGCCAATAGCTAATTGCCCAGCCAGACCCATCCTCACAAGATGGAAACAGAGCAGGCATGATAAGGGCAGGTGTTCCCTGAGCCAAACACCCAACTGTTTGACAGCAAATGGTGGGGAGGCTGTATAGAGTCTGAAGGGAACAGCAAGCCATTTTTATCTGAAATTCTAACAACACTCACAAACCCAGTACGTTACAGGCTTAATTTTTCCATTGTTACCTCATGAATGACACTGCTACACACACACATGTGACTTAAGGGGAGCGTCATCTTCGTTGACGTGGTAACCAAAAGGCGGGCTGTGCCAAACAATACATGCTTTCATGCACAGCCGCATGCCTCCTCAGATATTTTGGGATTTCAGATTGAAACATGTCGTGTCATTCGGGCGACATTTCGTCTGGGTGTATGGAAAGGGCAGTGCCTCAGGTTTTAATGAGCAGCTTGCTGGGGTCTCCCTGAGGACCATGCCAACGGCAGAGCTAAGAAGGCAGGCCGGCAGGTCGCGGCCGAGCTCTGCCATTAGTCAGGTGTATCTTGGTGCTTCTGGGCTGCTCTCTTTCTGCTCTGGCACCTGATAAACCAAATCGAAGCAGAATCATTTCTAAGAGCAGAACAAACATTTGGGGTGGCACAGTGACCTCATGCCTCCAGGGTTCGAGGTTCGTATCCTTGAAGAACTATTCAGACTAATGCACTTCTGTATTATTTTTTGTTTTTCTGTTTTAAGAGTTAACTCATGATACTTTCAGTTAGGACCTAACATCTGTTATGAAAACATCTAAGCCAAAATGACTTCAATGATCACTTCAACATCACACCTCCAGCAGGACTGTGGGCTTATTTCTGACCCTTGTCCAGTGTGTCTGGCGTGTTCGCCCTATGTCATGTGAAAATCCTCCAGTTACTCTGACCTCATCGCACAGTACAAAAACATGCAGTTTGGCTAATTAGTGTTCCTCAGTTGCATATAGTCTATGATTTTATGTGTGTGTGTGTGCATGCCTTGGGATGGAATGGCACAGCATCCAAGATGTACCCCTGCCTAGTGCCCTGTGCCGCCTGGAATAGGTTTCACCCCCCTCACCCCCCAGTGGAAGATGTATGAATGGATAACAAATATTCATAAATCTGTTGGTACTGCAGGCCGCAGACAACGGCTGGCGAGACTCTAAGGCATGATGAGATCAGCGATGGGCCTTTGAAACACACAAGTGCAGGTGTGAGCGTGGAGTCCATGCGAGAGAGTGCTGGAAGGAGGACGGCTCGCAGTACCATGGCGTCCAGTAGCTGGATGCACCGCGTCAGCCCAGGCCTTGTCTCGCAGTACAGCCGGAACAACTGTCGTCCGATGGGCTGCTTCTCGCACAGGCTGAAGTAGTCGCGCTCTGAAACACAGGCCGTCGCACACAACTCAGCTACCAGAGCTGCTCCGGATCCTCGGGGCTAACTTAAACCATAGGGTACACCGTGACACACTGAGAGCTGCTGAATTATTCACCTCAGATCCTCTTAGAAAAGGGCCAGTGGTGAATCAAGCTGTACACCTGCTCTTTGCAGAAATATATAATCAGCCAATCGTGTGGCCGAAGGTGGATGTTTAAAATCATACAGATTCAGACCCTCAGTTAACAACAACAATGGGGGGAAAATGTGACTGTGACTGGGGCATAGGTGTTGATGCCAAACAGGGTGCTTTGAGTGTTTCAGAAACTGCTGAATCTCCAGGGAGTTTCATGCACAGCAGTTTCTAGACCTTACACAGAATGGTGCGAAAAACCAACTCAGGAGTGATGGTCCCAACAGACGAGGCAGAATGTGAGTGTATCACGAGGTGTAAAGATGAAAACAGGGAGGCTGTGGGGAAAGCGATCAGAGACTTTCAGCACCACTCGCCTCTCCTTTGAAGGACAGCTGACCGAGGTTTGGGCCCCACCTCCTCATGTGTCCATGTAGGACCCAGTCTAGCAAACCAACCAGTTAACCAAATCAAGTCTGTATTCATGCAAAAGAGATATAAAATATTAACAAGTAAAGAAAAAGTATGTTTACAAGCACAAGAACTACCAAGCAGGAGGAGTCCCATCTCTCACACCAACAGACCAAGAGGCAGGGTAGAGGCCGGGGGGAGGGGCTACAGGTGGTGGGTGGGGCCAGGGTCAGAAGACTCACCGATGCTGTTGCCCAGCTCCATGCACTGACTGATGTGAGGAAAACGCAGGATCTCTTTCCATTTCTTGCTTCGTCCCTTCCGCTTCCCGCCTCCGCCTGTGGAGACGGGAGAAACAACAGGTTGGAATGGCGACGGACCATAGATTCTAATGTTTTCAGCCGATATTAATGCCAAGCGGTGCTAACTGAATGTCAGCATCCTACATCATACTAATCAACGATCTGCATGAACACTTAAACTGACAGTCCAGCGTTGTGTTATGGAGAATTAAGGAAGAAAGCATCACTGTTATATTTGTTGAGTTTTGGTTTCCACAAAACCAAAGAAAAACATTACGTTTTAGTGACTCATTTCAGCGCCCTCGACAGGAGAACCAACAGTACATCTCTGTGGCTGCGGAATTTCCTTGACCGCGTCGTACAAACAATTACACATTTATGGTGACGGATTCATTACCGTCAGTGTGAAACCTGCATGAATACAGAGGGTTTCGAACTCTTGGCTTCCGTAATTCTCCCATTAAAGTAAAAATGGTGTGAGGAAGACAACAAGACCATGAGCAGCAGGAACACATGCCAGAAGGGCATGTCAGTACCGTCCAATTAGCATCAAGGAGTAGCCCCTGTTCCTACCTCTATTTTCATTGGCTCAGTACCTGCAGCTACAGGCCGGCTGCAGCCAATAGCACCACAGAAAATGCAATGCCAGCATCTTGTTGTACCTGATTAATGGGAACTTTGCAAACTAAACCATAAGGACAGCACTTATCCTTAAGTAACCCAGGCCCATTCAGAATTTCAGTGCACCGGGAGAGCCTGGCATTAATGGATGATATTCACATCCAGAGGAGAATGTCAATTGTGCAAAATCATTGCATGTTTAATGTTTTGGTCATGCTTGACTTCCTCCCCAAAAACTTGTTTTCTTTCCCTCGCTCTTCTCTCACGGAAGAGAGCTTTGCGGTAAGTAGACACGGCTACAAACCGGAGTAACACACTACGACTCCCCAAAGAATTCAGACCTCTGCCAGGGTGGATTCCATCATTCTGAATAAGGCTGAATAGGTTTCCAGCACAGCTCACACACAATTAAAACTAAGGGGAACTGGGTGGAGACGGCAGATTTTTTTTTTTCTTTCAAAAATTGGAGATATCATTTGAAGTGATCGAGGGATCAGTTTCCAGAACTTTAACAACACCGGATTAGGAGTGGTCATGCTTCAAACCAGCCCGTGTGCCCCATTCCCTTGAAGACAATTTAGGGGTGTGGTTTAAGCTCTGCATGAGCAAGAATACAAACATCTTAAAGCAATAACTCAGGAATTCTCCAGTACGTCATACTGCTCAGTGCCTGTGTAACCACATTAGCAGGTTCTATATCCTTTCACAAAAAACTGCTGGCACACGCTTTCCTCCCAGGGGGTGAAGTCGACCGGCATCTGGCCCCTTTTAGCAAGGCTCCCCTAATCCCATATGTTATAAATCTCACTTGTACAATGAAGCATTTCAATGGTTACATCATAAAGCAAATTTAATGACCAGAGGATCAAGGTTGTCAGAATGATACTCCTGAAGTTTTACCATAATAAGGAGAGCAGAGTGCCTGGTCAGTGATTTATGGGCACGGTATTCAGGCACTGGACGTGGTGTTAAAGTTTTACACCGCTATGGCAAAACATACAAGAACACACAGCTGAAGACGCGGTGATGTCACAGATATCACGGAGAGGGCCCTTGAGCACAGCCGTTAACCCCAATTGCTCTACAGGTCCTGGACACTGCCTGGCCCTACGCTCTCAGTCTGACCCTGTAAACTCTTTTCTCACCTGTATATGCACGTATGTCTATGGAGAGCAAGATTCGATATCTGAAAACTACCCAAATTCCCAATGAATAAAATATTTTTTTCATTGTACACATTACAGGATATCACCATGAAGCATACACACCTGACATGTAGCGCACACACACACACACACACACACACACACACACACACACACGCATGCACAGAGAGCTGGGCAGTATCTGAACAGAGTTGCTGGTATCTTGTAGCATAGAACAATACATCTCGGGTGAGACAACCTGGAACCCGAGACAAAAGTCACCTGCAATAAGCCTTGCTCCTACTCAGCCAAGCAATAATAGACCATGCTTCAGAAATAAGCACCACCCTTCTCCCTCGTCCCGACGGCTTATGAGCCTTTACTTATGGGTTGGAGGAAAAACAGGTGAGAGCACCAGACAGTAAGAGTGATTTTCTCGATCAGCCATTCTAGCTGAACCCAGCATTTACACCTGGGATTTGACAATTCGGAGAGTAGGACAGAATGGTACGTTCTGCTACAATCATATCCAACGCCCTCCTATTTGACATCCACCACCGTGTCCAGCTTAATCCCACTCAGCCACTTCAAAACGACCAATGAACACAGAGGACACTAGAAACTAATGCCAACAGAATGAGTGGGCGTTACCTTTTAAACCACGTTACATTCACATTCATTTCAGAGGAGTGGACCTAATGTTTTGTAATGGCAGCAGGGCTAGTTAATCCACAACTCATAACACCGCAATCGACGGTATGAAAAGTAAACAGCTGATTACTGTAATTATCATTTTGGTATGTGTGGGTGTGTATACATATCCACGTCATGTTGTGCGGGACTGGTCAACACTTTTGATTCCGTCCAGCACCAGAGATGAGCCAGCAATTACACATGTGGGTGAACGTGTCTGAGGAAGAGGGTGTACTCTCGGAACAGGGTTCATCTGTGACATGGTAATGAAGAGCATTTTGCTAATAAGTTGCTTTTGAGCACGATCATCTCTAGGCCTTGTGTGCCTACACAATCTGAACCTAGCACTACAATATGTTTCAGGTAGATAACTGACATAAATGAGTCTGTGTTGGGAGCATCAGTTAACCGACTTGGTTCCCAAATCTTTCCCAAAATCACTGGACAAAATCATAAAACAATGGGCAGATTTACTCATGTCCAACACCCACGGTTCATACCCGCAATGGCTGACATTTTAATCACAACAGCTTTTTCCAGAATAAATCATTTTAGCCACGAGGCCCTCCCTGGGAGTGAGCATCGAAAGCCAGGCTGGACCGAAGCAAATGGGAATCCTGGCTGTGCCCTTCTGACCCTCATCTGTCAGCCCTTGCGCCCCTCCATCTGACCACGCCACCTCCCCTGACGTCCGTCCTGACCGTTGAGCTGTGGCTTGACATTTTTCTTGGACTGTTGCCAGCTACACCTCCCCCAGCACTCATGGCTCAGCTTGGGGATGTGGCCCCTCTTAAATTCACGGATAAAGCAAGGTCACCCCGGTCAACTAGTCCAGAATCACCGCATGATCGAGCGAATCATTACCTCATTTGGTAGAGTTATACAAGTAGCTTCCACATTCAGTTTCCAGCTTGACGTGGTCCCTCAACACACAGCACGCATCACTATCGGGAGACACTTACGCCCAGACACAGGAAGTTGTCTTCAGATCACAAGGACAGATCCCTTGGACGGGAGCGCCCAAACAGACAGACATGAAGCATGCAGCAGGACGCGCTTCAAAACACACAGACTCAGAGAACCGAGAGGGCTGAAATGCTTGGCACCACAGGGTGACCTTCAATATCAGTTTGTGTCTGGTTGTCTTTTACTTTGAGCAGAAAAATAGGAACTGTGGCCAACAGTCACGTGATCAAACGCATTGTAATAACTCAGCCCATTTAAAAAAAGTGCCCCTTAAAGGGGTGACACTGAAACTGACCTGTCTGCTTCAGGTCACGGTAACACCTCTGCATTAGACACCATGTTTCACTGAATGCCAACGAAATTAACATTCTAAACGACGGAAAGGACAATGAGAACCAGCAAAGTAAAGCGACAGCAGGGAGGAAGCTTCAGCATTTGCCTGATGATTGGCGTTACGGATGAGATGTGACCACACACTGAGCAATGGGGATGCAGCTAACAAGTATTTGCAAATACCATTCACAGAGTCTTGACAATGAAAAGTAAGACAACTTTAGGATGTAGAATACAAATGACATTGACTTTCACACAGCATGATAACAAATATTCAGATTTGACATTTGAATACAGGTCTTCAGCTGCAGTTTGTTGAAGAATCCTCAAATTAAATTGTTGCAGAGCTATGGAATTTATTTCTGTATTGCTGTCAGAAGACAGGTAGCAAATGAGACTATTTTGGTGATACTAAAGGTCTTCATGAAAACTCCAAACTCTCTGCTACTTCCACATGCAGTGGTATAGGATCCAGAGCTTTGAAGACAGGAATTTTGTTTTTAGATTAATAAGTCAAAACCCCAAAGCTCTAAAAGTTTTGTAAAATTCTCTCCACATTTTTGATGACTAGCTGGTTATTTAAAAACTTTCCAGGTCATCAGCTGCCATCTGACACTATTTTCATGAACAGGGGGAAAACAAGAAAACCCAAGAATATCAGTTCAAGAAATGATGGATTCAGTGCATCCTCAACAAAAGAAAATCAAACCAGTGTTGCAAGGGTAAAATCTCTCTCTCTCGTTCTCACCCTCACCCTCACCCCCACTCTCTCTCTGGTGCTACTACATAAAACTCACCATCTTTCACTTGTCTTCTTAAAAGTCAACAGACTGTTAAAAGGAGCTTGGGAACTGGCTGAGTAAAACCATTTTAAAATACCAATGAAAAATAAGGGGCAATGTCCTCTTGATGAAGCATGTCTGACTTGCCGCAGATAGGCGTGAGAACGTTACGGGATGCGGAGCACCTGAACATCGCGAGCCCTTTTCAAACCTTCCTGGCATTTCACGAGAAAATCATATGGTCCTTTAGTTTTCACCAGCCTTCTCTGTCGACACAAAAGTGCGGAGCAAGACTGTGTAAATGAAGAGAACAATTTGCAAGGGACTGAATCAGAGGGGCAGAAGTGAGGATAACACCTGGAAAAATACACACACACACACACACACACACACACACACACACACACACACACACACACCTTGTGAAGACCCTCCATTCATTTGTATGAACCTAACCCTAATGCTAACTATAATAACTCTAAACCTCACCCAGTCCTAACCTTAACCATAAGTAACCCGACAAAGTACAAAATTTTGGCTCTTTTGGTTTTTTACTGCATTCACAGATAAAACTGAGTTTCTTGTGGGGACACAAAAAATGTCCCCAGAAAGTAAAAATGTCAGGCTTTTTCCCCACAATATTATACAAGTGTGGTACACTCATACACAGACACATACAATTTCAAACAAATGTTCTTACCTGTGAGTGCATTATATTTAATTTAATAAAAAAAAAATTCATCAATTCCTTAGAATTCAATTAAAGCGTTCACCTAATCCTATAACTAGATTACTGTTTAATACTAAGCAGTGACTTGCAGAGTTTCTTTTGCAGAATTATTTTATACAAACACAGATACAAGAGTGAAGCACTTGAGTGTTTTGCTTTAACATATGTCACATGCGGGTTAACTCTCAGCATGCCACAGCTCCAGCTATGCGAAGAATTCTGTAAATCAAATGCGACCGTAATTTTTGCCCAAAACCTAAAGAGCATAACTTACCCACCGGGTCAATTGGAGCATGACCCTTGTGACTGCGTCAGCCTCCTGTCGTCCTCTGCCCTATTGTGGCACAATGAGGTACCCACCCAGAAATCCCCGAGTGAATCACACATGCCCCACACCGGGGGGGGGGGGGGGGGCCTTTAACCCCCCAAAAGACCCACCAAGAAAAAACCCCCACAAATTCCCCACCCCCTTAAAAAAAATGGAAAAAAAAACCACCATCAAAGGCCCAACACCGCAAAAAAT
>JAACJT020002795.1:0-11214 GCA_009936485.2 Gymnarchus niloticus
AAAATATTTGAGCTTCATCTTCATTATTTGTCCTTCTAATGAACAGTCAGGATTGATTTCTTTTAATATAGATTGGGATATAGATAGGTACTATGTATGTAATTTTTTTTTTCTCATGCTGTACCCAAACAGGCAGTCCCTTGCATTTAATTACTCAATTTTGTTCTTTTAATGCAAGTCATTGGGTTAAAGAAGATCGAGAAATTAGGTTCTCTGGAATGTAAATGAGATGCATTTTTAGCGCAAGTTTCAATTGCCTTTAACAGCTTTCAGTGATATTTTACAAGATTTTTATTGCTACCTGTTTAAAAAATGGTGCCCTCTAATCTATGCAATGACCTGGCACAGAAATGTTGAAGGTGCAGAGTCAAGTTGTTAAGTTTATCATGTAACGTCTTCCTTAGATACATTTAGGTGTGTCTCCAGTTTATTGCATTTGTGACGTGAGATGAACAGCAGAATTCACAATAAAGGGCAAAATTGCCTTTCAAAGGTATTTCAAGGATACTAAGGTATAATTAAACACATGCTTATCAACCAGCCCTTGTTCCACATATGAAGGATCGACTTCTGTGCTGCATTTTTTTGTATGAAATGGGGAAGACTTATAGGGCTACTAGATTACAGTACTTTCAGAGATACAAGGTAACTGTTGCCTTTTAGTAATTGTGTCAACATGTAGAATAATCTGAGGAAATTCCCAATGATTAAAAAAGTCAGTCTAGTTCTGGTGCTTGAATAGGAAACCATTTGTCTTCCTGGGCCACCCTCTCAGTATGGTCTCCCTGTGGAGTCAGCAACAGCTGGGTGTCGTTACCGGGACCCCGGTGAGAGTCTGGAGCATAGGTGGAGTGGCATGTTGCTAAAGATGGTTTCACATTACAAATTTACAGCACACGTACTTGCTGGAATTTTCAGTCCTCTAGGGAACTGACCAGCAGGCTGGGGTTACTCCCCCCATTCAATGGTGGTATTTTTTATTATGTGAATTTTAAAGAGGCAGACAAGGCATTTAAGGATTGTTAGTATAGTTTGACGGAGTAAAAATGCCACAGGCAAGTGAGACAGTGCTCTTTGTTGGTTGATTGTTAAGTGCAAGAAGTTAATGGACTGCATGGCATTTTAATTTAACACTGATCAGTGTAATTCTGTGGCATGCATCTTTATTTAAAGCAAATTAGCCTGATTGCAGTTTCTGTACTATGACAATATTGCTATTACAAAAAAGTCACTGTATCTTTAAGCCATTGAAAATACAATGTCTGAAAGATTTAGTGACAGAACTGCTAGTCATTTGGA
This sequence comes from Gymnarchus niloticus, assembly GCA_009936485.2. Lineage (NCBI taxonomy): Eukaryota > Metazoa > Chordata > Actinopteri > Osteoglossiformes > Gymnarchidae > Gymnarchus > Gymnarchus niloticus. The sequence continues at coordinate 1,300 of JAACJT020002795.1, forward strand.
TTAAAAGTGTTCAGATGGACGAGAACTCATTCCGACTCATTAAACATTGATGATTCATTGTAAGTTGAACCATAATTTAAGAATGTCTGCATTTCCATAAACAATGCCTGCCTGGGAACAGGACAATAAGGAACTAGACTTTGCACTGTCACAGATTTTAAGGGGCTCTGAGATCATTTACGGGTCATATTTGTTTTGGAAAATCAACAATTTTTTTTTTGTTCATTTCTTTGGAATGTGAAAAAGGGTAATAGGGTTGAATCCATGCATATGTTTGCCAGCTACATGAGGTGGGACCGTGCTGGTAATTTTTAGCAATTATTTTCCTTGTTAATGAATTACTCATTTAAGATATACCCATATCCTAGGAGAGATTTATGCATGACGTCATTCTAGATAGCCATCATGCACTACTCTGTCCTCTGCCCCTCCGCTAATATGAATTTAGTGATGTGAGGTTAGACATGATTGACTCAACTGAGGACACTTGCCAAGTGCAGGGCATGCATAACTAGAGAGCTGTACCTGAGTAGCAAGCAAAGAGACGAAAACAAAACTAGAAAACGATGTCACATTGAAACTGAATGCAAATATATTACTCACTCACTCTCCTTCCTCATGCTGCCCTTAACCATTGGCTGTTATTGGTGCAAGCAATTGTGTGTTAAGATTGAGTTCTTAATGCTTTTCTTAATCTTCCTCGGTCCTCTTAGTCCTCATTTGAAAAAGCTTTAAATATTTAACTGTTTGGTTTTTTTATGACTTGCATTTTTCCCCATCTATGAGCTTGCAGACAACTTGTTAAAGGTGTACTTTGTTCCATGAAATTGTGAGTATTTCTGTCTATTCATGCCAATCAAGGTTTTTGTAACTGTCGCTGATTAGGTCCAGTCGGCACTGTCAGCCATATGGCCTGATCAGTGTCTTTGTAAGGTTTGTCACAGTCGTGGCTCTAACAGTTATTTATAAATACTACCAGAGCACCTTTAACATGTCCTCCCTCGTAGATAGATCAACAGCCAAATGCTGAATAGCCAGGCTATGAGTGGAATTACCAAAAGACAAATTTGTGGTAATCCATCTATTAACAGTTGTTGTTTTTTTTTTTTTTTTTAACTTATTGACTGAAAAGCTTGTGAGTCTGCTTATTGTGACCTTGGTTTTGCACAAACAGCTAGTTATATACAGAAGAAAGACTAGCCCTGGGCACACCTATGGCAGCAAATCAATCAATCATAAAAGCAGTTTTCTACCCATTAACCCTTCTGCCTGTTTAGTAACTATCAGGTATTACCTGTGTTAAATTTCAATGTCACAGTGTCAGTAGTTAATTTCTATAGAGCTGCTCAGCATGCTAGTGTCTTATCAGAGTTTAGTTTCTGTGTCACTGATAGCCTGCTGTCCTGTAAAACCTTTTTTATTATTATTATTTTTGAATCTCTTTGCCCCCAAATGGTTGTTTAGTTCATTGGACTTTTACTCAGCTTCCTGTCACAGGATGCTAGCTGGCCAGCAGGGCTGTTAACCTGCTACCTATGAGGCATGTGCAACAATTCATGTGGTTTTGTGGTTAACATTTTGAAACTATTAATTTCCAATAATGCTTGACTTGACCACCCCAGCCCTTATAATAATAATAATAACAACAGAGAATTCCTTACTTTCAGGTGGTGCAGACACAAAGGTGAAAATAATGGGAAACGTAAGCATATAAGTTGTGTTTTTCTCTTCAGCCCCTGAAGTCTTCTCTGGAGGATAATAAACAAAAAGCTGGGAAGGCACAGTCATTTGGAAACACTGCAGATAGTAGAGATATTTATTTGGTCCTTAACTCTCTTAGCTGACACTTTAGTAAGACTTAAGCACCTTTCTTGAAAGTACAACAGCTGTGCTCTTAAGACTTTGAAGCAGTGTATTTGAGGTTAAGAATCCGGATTCACAGCCACTGCACTAAACTTCCACACAGTAAAATCTCTGTGGTAGCAGTAGGGTCTGACCTACAGACATTATTTTTATGTTCAAATTAGTCATCAGAACCCCAGAACATAAAGGTGTTCCGAATTTGGGAAAGTTGGTATTTCGTTCTGAGACTTCTGTTCACATATCTCTATCTTCTGATGTGTTGATGTAAGCAGGTATGAAAACCAGGTGCAGAAACAGGCTCGGAATCCCATATAAAAACAATGCTGTGCAGAAATATGGTGGGCTAACTGTGCAATGTTCCAAATCACATAGAATGGATGTCCTGCTGGCTTCCAGGGTGATGCTGTCTATAGCTGGTCAGCCGAAGAATGCAGACAAGGAGTGAAGATGGGTGAAAGGCACTGAGGTCACACATGACTTGGCCACACCTATCTGGCACATCTTATACAGCTGTTTCTGTGAGGAAAAGATGCGTGATACCCAGCAGCCCCCAGTGAGTCAGGCTAAGGTGAGACTGCTGTAAATCCCCATCTGGCCGCTGAGGTCTCTGAGATAATATGCACAGTTATGGCATAGGTTTGTCAAGCACACCGCCCAGGCCAAGTGGGAAAACACTGATCACCACCAGTGATGCAGCCCTACAATGACAGCATGCTGAGCCATGTTTTTTACAGCCAGCATAAAACTTGGGTCACATGGCAAAGTTTGAAGGGCTGAGACTAGGGAGACCTGACTGTATTGGCCAGGGACATGAACTCCACTGGAGACGGAAGAAAGTCTCAAAGACTGTACTTTTCAATGAGATACTGACTCATCTGTGTTCAAAACTCACACTATAAAGCAACATGATGATCATATTGCAAATCATCATTATATTTGTCTGAGAAGTTAACTATTCTGTATTGGATGACACTTTACAGGGAGTTTACTACCTGTAGAGATGATGGACATTAGGAAAAGTGAAGAGATACACGTATGGGGGAGCATGGTGAGAACGATACGATGACTGTGACAACAGAGATGGACACAGCTATGTGAGGACAGCTGAGCTAACAATCCCATAAAGAGAGCTGAGCTCCAAGAAGCAGTGGTACTGCTGATGCACTCCAGCTGTGATGCATGACTCAGCCAAACAGCTGTTGTCAGATTCATTCAAAGAGCTCGTTTATTTGCACGTGCAAGTCTGTTGGTGTGACAAACCTCATCTTCCATGAGCGCTTGGATGCCCTGTTCGAAGTGGAGACTGACATCATGAACTCTGGGGGTTTCCTCAATGGTGGGAAAGCAGCTGAGAAAGTGTACCATGAGTATTGTCCACTGGCTTCGTCTTCAGAGGCATAGTGTTCCACCAAGACAGAAGTCAGAGACTGACGTCAAGCTGACTTCAGGGAGACCACATCAAGTACAGGTGAGACACGCTGGTACGATGCAAATTAAATGCTTGTTATGAGGACTTCTCAGAAACTCAATGGGGACAACTGTGTAGTTCTGTGGGATCTCTGTTTTTTTTACTTATTTTGTACTAACATCTGCCTTCAATTGGCAAAGAGTCTGGAAGCACCCCAAAAACGCCCTGGGCAAAAGTCAGACTGGGAGTGATTCCCTTTTGCGTGGACATGAAATCCCTGGTGACTCCAGAGCTTACGTACTTTTAGCATCCTTGAAAAAACCGCAGCCCCCGTCGCTCATTCTCCTCTACTACTGCTGTTTCACAGAGGTAACAGACGCAGATCTAGCGGCATGTTTCTGACTGCTGGTTTTGTAGGCTGCTGCACAAGTGAGCTTCTAAAGTAAAAAAGAGTGACACACAAGCATCCCTTCATTTGCTTGTGGAAGAGAAAATATGGTAGGAGAGCCTCAGCGTAGTGAGTTGGGTTTTGATGGAAGCCCTGCAAACACGGGTACCAGTAGACAAACCCATAAACACAGGAGGAGCCCATGCCTTCCAATGACTGCTTCCAAAAAACACAGCATACTTCTGCAATGATGTCATACCCCTGGTCAGTTTTCTCCAAAAAGTTTTCCCAAATGTGTCATCTCAAATGGTCCCCAAATTCTAAGTGTGGAACAACTTGTTGTCTTTATCTCAGGTATTAGGTGAACAGCACTCGAATGCCAGTTGAATGAAACTGTAATTACTCTTGCGTGGAACCTTAGCACTGATTTTTGTTACCCCCAGAAGAGGAATATCATTTGAATGGCACAATCTCCTGCCATATATTGGTTCTGATGAGTGGCTGGTCTCAAGTTCCTAACACAAAACAGATGCCCATTCTGACCCCCTGGATAAGAGCCTCTATCCTGGAACAAGCCTGATGCCGGGCAGAGAAAAAAATAAACAGAAATTCATCAGAAAGGCAAACACAGGGGCTTAGAGACACCACATGATCACCAGGTCGTTATAAAGATCATGCGTTAAAGACGTGATGTTTGAGAGAATGAACAGAGGCAGGCTGTTCTGTCGAAGCACCGTGCAACACATTGCCATAGGAAACGCCAACAACTGTTTTCCATTGATTTTCAGGTGAGCTTCACGACACCATCATGACCTTTCAGAGCTGAAAGATCACCCAGGTAGGTTTCAGACACATTTCGGATGTCAGATGAAGTTCACATCTGTTATTTCCATGGTCTCGTTTATGAAACAACTCAGAGTTCAGGAATTTCAGGCACAGTGCTTAAATTAAAAAAAAAAGTATGTGATTTTGACTCATGTAGCATTTTCTGAAGTTTTATGAACCCCTAAAGGTGTTTGATTTCCTGCTGGCATGTGTTTATCATCTAATAATCCAAATAATATTACATAACAAATAGAAAATGAATCTTTCAGAAATTTGTTGCTTCAGTCAGCATTGCATAGCTCTGAGATTGTTATACAGGCATAGGCATACTGTTAAATTCTTGAAAACGGAAGCTAAAAGTACAAAAAGGAGATCACAGTGTGGACCTCTTCATGCATGCGGACTTCAAGCAGGCCACAGTTCCTGTGTGCCATGAGCCAATGGACTGTATCAACCTTAGCATCTGCTGCCCAGTTTCATGTATGTTGGCAGAGGACATATACCAGAGACATGCCTGATGCCCCTCTAAATTCACTGCTCTGAGACCCCTCTAGTCTTTGTGACTTCCCTGTTGGGGAGTAATCACTTAATTTGTGTCATCAACAGTGTGAGAATGTCAATACTGTGGGTCGTATAAAAGTCTCACGTGGCTGCTGTTTCCTGTCACTCTGCCTTACTACTTGGTATGGCTTTGTGTTTGAAGCTGGAATATAGTCAGAATGGGAATGATTTGCTTATGGAACTAAATAGGTTGGAAGTTGGCAAAAGAGCTTTTTCACATCTACAGTGTTTTAAGTTTCATTATTTTTTATTATTATTTTGTAACTATTTTTTTTTACTATTGGGCAGGATAACAAGGATTCTGGACACAAAGTGGTATCATCAACATGCAAATGACTGTAGACTTTGACCAGAACTAAAGGTAACAGTGTTGCAGAAAGTACAGTTACAAGGCTGGGAAAATAACAAAAACCTCGAGTCCATAATTTCAATCAGGACAGCCAAAATGGAGCCTTTGATCTCCATTATAAAACTGATGGAATCACAGAAGCATTTGGGTCACCATGGACATTACACAGGTCACATCCGATTTACAAAGGTAGAGTTCTCCATGTGCAAATATGCATACACAGTACTTAAAGACACTAAGGAAGGCCTCAGGAAGATGATTTCTATCTGGATTAACCTAAAGGTCATTGTAGGTATTTGAATGGAATGAACAGCATCTCCTGAGATTGCTTTTGCCGAGCCCATTTCCAGGAGACTGCACACAATGGACTGCCCTCTTTAGTGCAAAGATAAAATTAAAGCAAGCCAGCTCTCTGAAAGATTTAGGATTAAAGGTACCCTTTTAGCCAAATTTAAAAATGCCTGTTTGACTGATCTTGAACATGTACTGTTAATTAAATCCTTTCAGTTGGCTACCTTTGCATCCTTGCAGAAATCAGCTCAATGAAGACAGCGTTCTCCACAAAGAGCCCTAAAGAATGCAGATATGACATTTCTGGCTGTTGTAGGGTGAGGTTGTAGCTATCAAATTGAACCAGTTGGGTGAAAGTAAAGAATGTAGGCATGGGGTTAATAGGCTGATAGTGGCAGGGGCAGTGTCATACAGGTGTGGATTGAGACTGAAAAACTTTTTTCAAACTAACTCTCACCAACATTCCATATTTACAATAACAATGACAGCACTGATGAATCATAACTATTGCATTGTATTAACAATGCAGGCGTAATAAAGATTTTAACTCCTTTAAGAATTCTTCCGTTAATTTTAGCTTCACTCCCAGTATTCTTTCTGTTCGTATTCTACATGATGCCCACATCATTAGGAAAAAATACATTTACTGCAGGTCATAAACAGAATTGTGTTGGTTTATGTAGCCAGGAAGAAGGGACTTCACATTTCCACATCTGGCAAACTGTTGTAAAGTACGAAATTTTTTATTTTGTTGTAATAGTTTTGACATACTTGAAAGTAAAAACTATAGATTTGAGGTTATACTGCATATCACCTAGGCCAAGGGGTGGCCAATGAGAGGCTCATGAGTCACGTGTGGCTTCTCAAGTGTACATTTGAGGTGCTTCCATATCATGACAAAAAATAATAACATTTCAGCCCCAGACAAAACCAGATACACCACGCACTTTTCGTGCTGACACCCCTGGGACTTCAGCTTTGTGTCAAACCGGTTGGTCACCCCTGACCTAGGCTGTGAAACTTCCATTCTGCTAGGCTTATTGCCCCACCAATTGGACTACTGTCAGTGTGATACTATTTTGCCACTGACTCCCAATTCTCCAAGTCATCTTTTATGATCTCCTGCTCCATGTTGATCTCAAACAGGCAGCCCACCAGGTCCTTTCACAACAACCTCAGGCAGGTGTCATGGTACAAGTGGACCACAACCCAAAATATAGATCCAGCTAGTGCAGTCCTAGACAGGGGCTTTTAGAAACAGCACAAGTGAGACTAGAGAAGACAGGTTAAACTGTTAGACTGAACAGAAACACAAAATGAAATGCTCCTTTTGAAATAAATGTGAAGAAAATATGCCTGTTTTAGTGGCTATTATTATTTTAGTAGTAACAGAATATTGCAAGTCTTACTTGGATAAGTTGCTGAATTGATTATAACCGTTGTACCTCATTCTTTTTAAGGCATGTCTAAAATCTGCTTATGCTATTCAAAACACTTTATACGGTATATACAGTACAAGTGGCATGGCAGAAAGTCATTGGGAAATCTTGTTATTGTTGATGGACTGGTATTCCATCCAGGGCGTCCACTGCCCTGTGCCCTTTCCTTTCTGGGATAGGCTCCAAACTCACCCCAGTACTGGAAAAGCCCTTATGGGACATAGGTGGATGGATGGACTATAATTTCAGATGCCCTTATCTTAACTGTTTTTTCCCCTGCAATGTTCTCTCAGTCTTGAAATATAGCATATTATGGGCATTTTTGATTTTTCAAGCCATCATTTTTTAAAGAAAAGATTTAGATTTATCTGCTTATCGTTAATTTATTTGTACAGCTTGTATTTCTTTTCTGTACGTGATGCACATGTAAAGCATTAAAGTAAAATGATGTGTTATTGTATAGTTTATTTATCGGTTGCATTTAAGGATTCAGTATCACTCATCAAAAATATTTTCGTAAGCTTGTAATATCATTGTTATACCCTGTATAGCGGGTTTAATAGAAGTACAATTATGTCCCTTTTTGGTTTACTTAGCACTTCATATCTGTAAATAACTTGGATGAAAAATTTGACTAGAATATTGTTCTAATGATGCAAGTATCGTGTCTCCTCAAGTCCTCAATTATTTATAAATAACGTTGCAACACTATTGATATGCAAGGCAGCTGAACAGCTTATTGCAATTCTAAAAATTTAATTTGTGATACTTATTTAAGGATTTTGGGAAAATTTCAATATGCTTGACATTTGTCATATCACTTTAGATTGATTTCATATTGAATTTTAGGTGTTGCAAACACCAATACAATTGTGAGAGTTTCTTCCTGTAGTATCTGATTACTATACATAGCTGATTTTTGGCTGCCACATCAGTGCTCTAATCTAGAATTAGAGAATGTGGCCAATTGGCAATGTTGTCTTTGTGTGCCACAGGTCCTGTCACTGAAGTGAATAGTTTTGCGTGTTTTGTTCTGTGTAAACTTGTCCCTATCTTGGACATTTCTTCTACTACACATCCCAAATGATCAACAGTTAAGATGCTTGAATGGCAAGCAATATGAGCAGCAAGCTGCAACTCTGCCTCCTTCACAGCAACGTTCATTCTCGTAAATGACCTGCAAATAGTGCTCTGGCAGTCGAGAATAGTGCAGCATTCTTTTTCTGCTTCTCTCTTGCAGCATGGGTAACCAGATCACTGTGTTGTGTTGTTATTTCTGATTTACAGTTCTTGTACAGTTCTACAGTTTAAGCCCTGTGATAGATTGGCAGCCTGTCCAGGGTGTACCCCACCTCTTGCCCAAAGTCGGCTGGGATTTGCTCCAGCTTCCACGAGACCCTGATGGATAAGTGGTATAGATGATGGATGGATGAAGTATGCTTCACCACCATCATTTGAAACAGTTCTTATCAACTCCATTCAACACTTTAATTTATCCTAGTCCTTGCCCTGCTTTTTCCTGTATTTCCCTCATTTACCTGGCTTCAGTAGTGAGGTAATTATCTACTGCTTAGCATATACAGTATCATACACTATGGATTACCCATCATTCCCTTCTCCATAGCGATGATGAAAACACATAGGTTAATGCCATAACGATGGTGGGAGAAATGGGTTATAACTAAACTTGGTTTTAAAATATAGAAAATGGCTATAAAAAACATAACATACTTGATTGCATGTAACAGATGCAAGTTCTCCACATTTTTTAAAAAATGAAACAACTGTAACTTTGATTTTTTTATGAAAGAGACCGATTAGTTATTGTGAGCGGTAATTACATATAGCAGTATGTGCTATGATCGATATTGTCATCAATTTCTTGAACTAAAGATAATAGCTCTACATTTTTATTAATAGGTACTGGCTCTCTGGCTGGGACATAATATATGAAAATATTCCTAAATCTGTTGATTTTGTTTATTTGTATCATTTTAGGTAAACCAAATGCTGATCCATCGCACCCAGGTTATGTACCATCATGTGCTATAATATCCAAACACTACCTCAAAATTGAGCCGATTCAACAATTTCAACAAATCCTGCTATAGTTTATTCTTTTTATTATTACTGTGATGTTACGTAGTGAAGATTGATGGGCAACATTTTAATCTTCGGGAACTAGGGAAAGTGCTTGTCTTTTTCAGAGACTAGAGGAGGGAAAAGAGAGCTTCCGCATATAAGTTTAAATATATAAATTGCACGCATAATTTCGTTATTTCCACAATTTTATTTTGAAATTACCTGGAGTGCCAATTATATAATCATACATATCATCATGACCCACATCTGGTCACTTAGTTGGACTATCTGTTCAGATTCCTTGTAGCATGGGAGGATCTAAGATTTGTTTGTAGCGAGAATTTGTCTCCCCTTGCAAAATATCAAAGTAATCAGATGGCATTACTCATAATTACAAACGATGTCCTTCAGTTGTTTCGCATTAACCGGTCCAATTAGCTCAGCGCTTCTCAACCTTTTTCTCTGGCGGTCCGCAACAGCGCCTGAAAGTTGAACTGTTAAAGCTCCGTGGGCCGCACACGTCCCCCGCCCCCTCGCACCAGCTTTCCCCTAAAAGTTGAGCTGTTAAATCTCCGTGGGCCGCACACCCCCCCCCCCCCCCCCCCCCCCCCCCCCGCCGTCCCCCCGCGGCACGCCCCCGTTGTGCGGCGAGCGGGTTTTTTCCCGGGGCGGGGGCCCTTTGCGACCCCCCCCGGGAGCCCGGGGGAAG
>JAACJT020002796.1:0-11214 GCA_009936485.2 Gymnarchus niloticus
GCACCCCCCGGATGCACTGTAGGGGGGGGGTGCGTTTTTGCCCCCCCAACGCCGTAGGGGCGGGGGCCGCCCCCCCCCCCCCCCCCCCAGGCACGCTTCATTTTGGAGATCCTTTCAGCCATGGGAAAAAGGCTCTTTGTTATAGTTACACGAAGTCACCAACGACTTTGTTTCCCTTGGAGAATCTGTTCCCCCACGATGAGGGTATTGTTGTAATTTTGGTATGTGACCAAAATTTCCCAACGTCTTACAGATTTTCTTGACTCAAAATCCAAATCAAAATTTAAAGAATTGTGCTCTGTGTTTTCCGATGAGTTTCTTTTCCCTCATCAACGAAAGGCCCCGAAGGTGCCGGTCCGCGGGGTCTCGCTGGAGCCTCTGTGCCGTGTTCCCTTTGAGTGCTGGCCTGTAAAATTATCTGCACCGTGCCGGAAAGCTCGGCCTTGCTGTTTGCAGTCATCCCTGCTGTTCATGCTTGGCCTCCGCTGCCACAAGTTACAGTAAGTACGGCCTGGAGAGCTCGGCCACGGTAGGCAGGCTCCTGTTTAACAAACCCATAAGCCACGGCTGTGACTCCTTTAACGGCCTTATGCGGGCAAGGCCAGGCCAGGCAAACCCCCTATGCAATAAAACTGTCGCCTTGCGACGGTACAGTTTGGCAAGGCTTTGGGATCCCCAAACGGTAAACAGTGGGGTCCAGTGAGCCAATAAGAGAAAGGATTTGTATTGGTATGAGACCAGTGAGTGAACGAATTAATGAAATCCAATGCATACCAAACCCCCACCGCATTTCTTCTCCTGGGCAGATGGAGGGCAAACGTGAGTTTGCAAGCAGAATGAGAAATTATGGAGTCGCCTCGGTAACCATGCTGGGAGTGCCGGCCCTTTTCACCGAGCACCTCACTTGGCTCCTTTAATAATAATAAAGTATGTTCAAATGCATTCGGTGGCTCTTCGAACCCTGAGAAAAGGGCTGATTCGCTTTGCTGTCACAGGCTGGAGGAGATTGATCAATGGTGACCTGTTCCAGAGTACAGGTGATGATTACAGTTATTTAGCTGGGGGACTGAGTCGTCTGAAAAGGAATGTTATAAAGGCCAAAAGTTTGGTGCTTGTAGGTCTGAATATCAAAGCCTGGACTCATTTTGGGGGGTGGTGATGTGGGTCTGTGGTTTAGGTGTCTGTACTCATGACTGAAAGGTCGAAGGTTCAAATTTCAGTCGGCAAAGGTGTCTTTACCGCCATAGGGCCCTCGAGCAAGGCCCTTAACCCCCGTTGCTCCAGGGACACCGGACACTGGCTACAACTGACCCTGACCCTGGGCGCTCAACTTGGAGAGCAAGATGGAAAACTCAAAAGCTACATGGATGAATAAAGTTGTTGTTGTTGTTATTATTATTATTATTATTATTATTATTATTATTATTATTATACATCTTCCAACCACTTGTAAAAATTATCCAAGGTTACTGGACAATCCCATGCAAAACAAGCCGTAAGGCTGGGCACACACACGCTCTGTACTTACCCTCTTTTTCCTTTAATTCTCCCTTTATGTTGTGAAACCCTGTGAGTATAACCATAAAATCATGCTATAGAGCCATTTCTGTTCATAAAACATCTTCACGTAAAAAAGCTCCCCATTTCCCCAGCCTTCTGCAAAATCTTGGATTGTTTCTGCCTGTTGATGCTCACCTGTTGTTTTTGTCCATCCTGTTCTCTTGCCCCCTCCATGTTGGGTTGGGTCCGCTTGTTTCGAGTCCATTTCTGCCACGGTATCGCTCACCGCCCGAAAAGCTCCTTCACGTGTTTACCGGTGTGTTTAATTATACAGGCCCCATTACAGGCTATGAGAATCTAAAAGTAGATGTCATAGACCCATTTAAAGCAACAAAAATAACTCCTGCTAGTTAAGTACATCATGGAAGCCAAAGTAGCAGAAGATTACACAGCAATTAGTCCAGTTATAGGCAAGATTGTGGCGAAGGTTTACTTAACGTATTTAGTAAAAGCTTTCGGGATGTACAGTTCAAGCTCACTGGTATATTCTCTTTACATTTGGATTTAATTCTTCACAGGTACTTTTTCGATCTTTTACCTTCACTGCCGTTTATAGATATAACCCCTAATGTACCGCTGATTATCGCTAATTAGCCTTGAAACTTAACATTGATTTGCTAGTTGCAGTTCATTACCTTTTCTAAATTGATGGACTGTAATTGCTGTCATTTCTTGTGGGTTGCCAAAACCTGCCTTCTAATTCTAATTGCCTCCACATCTTTGGCTGTGTGGAAGCCAACAATCCTACCATGAGTTATTTTGGAAGGTTACTGAGGATAGAGCGAAATCTGTCTTTGATCTTGGTTAAATGATGAAAAATTCAGTGACAACTTGAGAACCGGAGTGGAGTGGCGGAGGCTGTGGTGCAGCCAGATTTTACGTGTTTGTAAGTGGCTGTCATTTTGGAAGGGTCAGGAGTCCATGTGAAACTCTTGAGGGTATGACCACACAGAAGCTCTGCAATATTTCACAGTGGTGTCCCAAAGAATCTTACCCTCGCGCTTTGATATAGACGTTCGGTATTGACAGAGGCCTGTTCACCTGTAGCCGGCAACCTCGTTAGGGAGAATACGACATCACAGGCCTGTCCAAGCAGCAGTACAGCTGAACCACAACAGATAAAGTCAAACGACCAGAAACGTGCAACAAAGACGGTCTCCTGCCTTCAGGCTAACGGGAATGGACGTGGTTCCAGCTCATCACACTCGAGGCTCTCATACTCAGACTTGAATCATTTCTTTCTTAGATACTTTACTGTTTTGTATTTCCTGGGCCTCCCCTCCCCAACTTGCTTGGGTTACATCTACGTTTACACATTCATTGCAGGTCCTCTATTCATCCTTAGCTCAGGTAGTATTCTGTGTATTTCGCCCCCTATCAGTCTGTGATGGAACTGCAGCTGAGTACAGATGAAACTTAGCAATTTTTTATATGTCTGTCTGTATCTGTCTATACTTCATCAGTCTTGTTTGTGGAGACAAGGTGGAGCCTGCATTTGTACCCTGCTTCCAGGTGTCTGCTTCGGAGGCTGTTGGCCTCTTGAAGAGCCCTGATGGTGAAGGCTGCCCACTGCAGTGGATGGTCGCGTTTACCCCGGGGTAACCCACTTTCCAGGGAAGGAGGGAGGATGAGGAGGGAGAGTGTATTTGGCCTCCAGCCTACCAGACAAGATGGTGGGAAGCTCTGACTCTCTAAATCGGTACAGATTGCTGTCTGATACAGTCTTTAAGGCCTCTCTATCAGTGTGAAAACCTGTAAGATAAACCTGATGTTCTTCAGAGTCTTCCTCTGGCTGAGACATTTGGGGGGGGGGTGTGTGTGTGTGTGTGTGTGTGTGTGTGTGTGTGTGTGTGTGTGTGTGTGTGTGTGTGTGTGTGTGTGTGTTTTTCTCCTCTAACTTCCGTCTCATATGTAAATGAGGCTCGTTTGATCTATGCATTAAATAATTCAACCGCCGCATGCTGAGGGTAGCTGCCGCATGCTAGGCATTGCCGCGGCTCTTGAATCGCCTCCCCGAGCTCGTACAAAGGACGGCGGCCACTTAATAACTCGGCAAAAGGACTGGATTTAATAGGTCAGCTAGTAGTCGGCAAACGGAACTGACGCTGTGTTGGTTTCATAAATTAATTTGAGCAGGCAGATGAAATCAGTTGAATTTTATTTATAAGGTGAATGTGCCGTGATTAGTAATCATAGATGGCAAACTGTTACACTTCACACTGAATTCTAATGAATAACAACATACCAGCTTTTTTGTATGTGTAAATAACATGATTTTCAGTACCATGGTGACGTCCCTATGTTTAAAGAGGTACACTTACGCTGGAAGTAAAGTCACAAAGGATGGAGGAACGTGACCTCATTGAGTGTGGGTCGAAAATACAGGATCTTCTGTTCAGAGGGTTGGTGTTTGTTCTGTTAGATGTCCCCAGAAATGATGGATGGATGGATGGACCATCGGATGGATGGATGGACCATCGGATGGGTGTATGGACCGACGGACGGACGGACGGACCATCGGACGGACGGACGGACCATCGGACGGACGGACAGACCGACGGACGGACGGACGGACCATCGGATGGATGGATGGACCATCAGATGGACGGACGGACGGACCATCGGACGGACTGACGGACCATCGGACGGACTGACGGATGGCTGGAATGATGGACGGACGGACCATCGGACGGACCATCGGACGGATGGACGGGCGGACGGATGGATGGACCATCGGACGGACGGATGGACCATCAGATGGACGGACGGACGGATGGACCATCAGATGGACGGACGGACGGACGGACCATCGGATGGATGGATGGACCATCAGATGGACGGACGGATGGACCATCGGACGGACGGATGGATGGACGGACGGATGGACCATCGGACGGACGGACGGACCATCGGACGGACCATCAGACAGATGGTTGGATGGGTGATGGATGGTCAGTGGGTCATTCTTTCTGTCTGTTGAGACTGGGTGTTCTGTCATATCGTTGATGGTGTTTCAGGCGATGTGCACTTGTGTACCCATCCACTCGTTCTTCCCATTGCATCACTTAAAATATCAGGGCGGAAGTCCAAGTAGGGTGAAGTCATGGGGGGCTGAGGTGGGAATGCAAAACGTGGTGGTGTTCAAGTGGAACCATGCTGTTCTTCCACCACAGGCCTGGTGGGGGGGACACATTGAAATAAGTTCCCTGTGCAGTTGGGAATTCAGACGATCATCTGCTTCGTCAAAAACCCAGATAATCATCTAAGAGTCTTCCTCATTGTTAGTCATGCTGTATAGCTGCATGCTTTTAGGGTTAATTAAGTTCATCTCTGAATTACAATTAATAATTGCTGTAAAACTGAGAGATGGTGGCGTCGCCCCTTGCGTTGGGTGTTCAAATCTGTGCTACGCTGTTTGTGTGTGCGTGTCGTATGCATGTTCTCCCCAGGTTCACCGGTTTCGTTCCGCAGTCCAGAGACGTGTGGCTTGGCCGAATCACTTTCCCTGTTTACTGTATGGTGTGTCAGTCTGATGGGCAGCTATTCAATTCTGGGTGACTCCGTCCTTGTGCCTTGTGCTTCCTGGGATAGGCTGCATGACGTTTTTTTCGATAGGTGGCTATGGAAGATGGATGGATGGATTTAAAACTGAAATTGAGATTGGCCACTTGACCTGCTTGCTGACAGGATCGGTAGGAGTTGGTCAGAACGTATCTTTAATCTCAGAAACGTTACCTTTATTCTCTCGTTGGCTTTATAGTGTCAGTCAAGTAGGATGAGTGAAGTCACCCGGTGTCATGTTGCATCGTTTCTCAGCGCAGCAAGCTGTCAGCAGGGGGGGCTGGCGGGGATCTGGAGGAGGGAGATGGCAGTCACTTGCTAATGAGCTGCCAGAAAGTCAACCCAGTCAGGCCTTCCTCCTGAAGCTAGTGAGATGCAACTCGAATGAACTTCATGTCCACAAGCAGTGTTGCATCCTCACGGTGTGACTGGCTTGTGCTGCGGTTCCCTCACCTCGGGATTGTGAGAAAGCCTCGCTCCTTTTCTTTATGGAGTGGTGAAATCCCAGCGACGCTTCGCCTAGTGGAAAATCAGCTCATCAACGGGTCATCAATACTTCGTCTGCTCATTAATATCTAAAAATGTGGAGTGGTGTCCCACACAAAAGAATTTGAGTGCCGGAACCATTCAGTGTGTGGTTAGGGTCACCTTCAGCACCTCCTGATGGCATAATCTTCTGGCAAGGAAGAGTGTTTATGGAGGATGGCTCTCTGCTCTGAGCAAGAGGTGGTAAATGGACCCATACTGTCCTCATTTGGGGGTCCCAGGCTCCAGAAAGCGTGAGACGTTTCGATATGATGGAATGACAGGTACCTGAGAGAAGCTGCTGCATCCAGAAACCATTGTAAACGTTGTGGTGACCACACAAGGTTGGTTTTTTGTCATTTGCTAATTCAGTAAATACCTTGCTGAAGGGTACAACAGAAGAGCCCTGACATCTGTCTCAAATACCAGACCTCGTGAATGCGAGGTGCCGTATTTTCTTCTCGCCTGTTGTCATAATGCCATGTTGTAACTACGGTCTTTCTCAGCGTCTCAGTGACTAAAACAGCTGTCAGAATATCCATCTGTCCGTTTTCTCAAACTGTTCACCCAGGGATGTATGGGCCACGAGCGAAGATGCAGGCTAGTTATACTGGACAGCTCTCAAACTGCTGGAAAATCCACCTGAATGGTTTGTACATACTGACGGGGAACTGGACTGGAATGCTGTCCTGGAGGTGCAAGGTCACCACGTCAGCCGGGAGAGCCCCGGTCCGCCATCCATTTAAAAATAGGATGGTTGTAGAATCGAAATGCTGCAGTAGTTTCCTCCACAATAGGGGAAGGGTGACTGGTTTTCGTTGTTGTAGAGCATCGGTAAGTCTGACTGCAGGTGAGTGGAGTGATATTAACAGAAGGAGAGAGATGAACGAGCAGGAGGAGCCTGAATATCACGATCTGCCAGTTTGTCTGTCGCTGCCATGCTAGTTAGCGTATTTATTTATTTTTTTTTACTATCTACCTAAGCTTTAATTTCACGGTTGGACCTCCACCCCCAGCTACATGCACGATTTTGATTGGATACCCATGTCCAGGGAGGCACGACCTACCAGGGACGAGTTTTCTTAGCCGTCATGTGTCATTGTTTGTTTCCTAAAGGCACTATTTTTAAATTTATATTTCTATTATGAAGACAGCTTGTCAGTGCGGCTCAGTGTCAAGAAATATGCTGATTCACAGGCTGTGTCTCAGAAAATGTTTCTGTGTACTGCAGAGGAGCTTCCTGCAAACATCTCTTTAATTCAAGTGTTACATCATTTTATGTTGTCATAATTTCAGTCAGGGGAAGCAGAAACTGGGGGAGTAATCTGATCAAGTTTTCGGGTTCTTTCAGTTTGATGTTTGTGAGAAGCCGAAGCATGGAACAACACAGATGAATGTGAATCTATTTGTGATGAGGTATCATGTAAAATATCGACGGGCAAGATGTGCCTTCACGGTGTATTGAAAACAATCGTAGAGAAGGAGAAGACTCAGCATTTATTAATTCTTCAGAACACAGTAGATGAGCTCCTGCAACTGATCTGTTCTTTGTTGGTGTCAGTGGTAGAGAGGGAGGATGGTGAAACCATGCATCTGACAGGCCTGGCACGGGGCTCCCCGTCGTCATGGAATCGCATAGTCATGGCCGCTTTTGCAGAACTGATAGCCGCAGAAAAAGATCCGAATGTCATTTTGTTGCGAGTATGCGTTGCTCTGACTTCGGCATGCCGTCAGACCACGGCTCAACCACGCCGAAAGTTGCACTGTGTTCGGTCCCCCCAGCCGATGACAGGGTTCCCAAGGAACCCCCGTAGTCCCTTCACAAGCGGCAGACCCACGTGACACACTTTAGCAAGCCACCGCTGGCTGTGGAGCCTCAGAGGTGGCACAAGGCGCACAGCCAATCAGAAACGCTCCACGGCTAGGTGCGGTTTGGAGTTTAGCAATCTCCGTGCTGTCCCTGGCTTTGCAGGGCATGGCTTGTCCTTCATTTAGGGCAATTGTCAACCCTCTACCTAAGCTGAGGGACATGCTGAAGGTTGGCAGGGACAGATGCCAGTGAGTGCCCATCTCCTGGTCTCCTCACATCCCGTGTCCCAGCGACCATCCGTCCGTTACAGTCTCTCCTTCCTCTCCTCAGGGGAGGACTTTGCCGTGGTGCAGCAGGAGATCGTCATGATGAAGGACTGCCGACACTCCAACATCGTGGCCTACTTTGGCAGCTATCTCAGGTGCGACCCTCGGCTGCCACCTCGCGAACGCGGCCCTGCTGTGGCCGCACGTTTCCCCCGGCTGGCCGAGGAGAAACCGTTTGGAACTCTTCCGACGTCAAGATATTTTTGTATTCGAACAGAAGCAGCATCCTGTGGATGGTGCAGGGAGTTAACGCTGGTGCCTGCATGGTGTGACCTAGAAAACAGCACCAGAGTTAATCCGTCTCCGCTCAGCATGCAGTGATTTGTGAGCTATTTCCAGAGGTATTGATTGTAATAGAAGTTGTCTCCTTATATTTTCAGGAGAGATAAATTATGGATATGCATGGAATACTGTGGTGGAGGATCCCTGCAAGATATATATCATGGTAAGGTAGCCATGCTGGCCTCATTTTAAGCCTGAAACTGTCAATCTATGGAAAAGTGTGATAGCAGCCTTTGATCTGTAGTGGTCTTTAGGACCTTTGTGTGTGTGTGTGTGTGTGTGTGTGTGTGTGTGTGTGTGTGTGGCACATACCTCCTGTTCTTCGCTGTTGGTTTAATTCCCTTCCTATGTAGTGCTGCTGCACTGTTAGTATTAATGGGAATTTGGGCAGCCCCCCCTCCCCCTTTTGTGAGACAGCTTACAGTCTCATGACAAACAGCCTGCAAGAGGCGGGGGGAGGTGGGTGATGGCAGCGGCCCCCCCTGCCTCTGGTGACCCAGGAGTCCTTTAGCGGGCTGCCCGTTCTGAGAAGGAGCCCGGCAGAGACACCTGACCCACACGAGAGGCTCCGGGGATGGGGGATGAACGAGTCAGAGTGCTGGAATGAGATCTGCAGAGAGTGTCTTCTCCATACGGCCTCTAATTTTGCTGGTGATGACCAGTGCCACTCTAGTCACAGTAGGCATCCAGGTTTAGGCCTGATGTTGATGCCCTTTTCAATGCAGGCACTACATTCCCCTATCAGTTCAGCACCCGAACCGCTACAAGCCGGACGTCTAAACGCACCTCAGGAGGCGTGCCGACGTTGATTACCGTCATTTACTTTGTCATCTTCCTTCTTTTCTACGGCGCTGAAGTGAGCCTGCGCTCCCCTCCTCTCACCCGCTGCGTGCCGTAGACCTCCCTAACCGTGTGCCATTCTCTCTGCAGTGACGGGGCCCCTGTCTGAGTCTCAGATAGCTTACGTCTCACGGGAGACCCTCCAGGTATGACGTGCCATTCCATTAATCCCGCTATCCTTCCATTTTTACCACTTAGCTGGAACGGGTGGTCCACCTTGGGTCTGCGGG
Source organism: Gymnarchus niloticus (assembly GCA_009936485.2). Lineage (NCBI taxonomy): Eukaryota > Metazoa > Chordata > Actinopteri > Osteoglossiformes > Gymnarchidae > Gymnarchus > Gymnarchus niloticus. Next base: position 9,135 of record JAACJT020002796.1, read on the forward strand.
CCCGGGGTGGGCAGCCTCTAATGGAAGTGTTTAACGGTGCAGACCCGCGATCGGGAATGCAGCGCCGCCTCCAGAGCCCAGAGGCAAAGCCACGTTCGCCGTCATTAACGTGCATATTCAAACCGAATTGAAGATTAATTATGAACTTCTGCAATGACAGCAAATTAGGTGCTTAAGCACATGGCATTGAAACGGTTTGTGAGAATTTCTGATTCTCTCCCAGGGGCTTCATTACCTGCACAACAAAGGAAAAATGCATAGAGATATTAAGGTAAGATTAAAACATCCCCTTTATTTCCTGAGTCTTACTTTTTCTTACCCTTTAATGGCTGATTAAAAAACCTTGTTGCCAGTCTGTAGCCATATGGTGAAGTTGTGGTTAGTCTTGCATATAATTTCAATAAGTCTTGTGAATATGCATGGAATGAATACACATTTAACTCCCAGATTGCTAAATCTCAGCATTGTTGACTTGTATCAATTCAAATTACTTCTCTTATTAACGATTTCTTTAATGAGTGCCGTCAGTGTTTTTCTGACACGGAGTTATTTTCTTTTCTAAAGGGAGCAAATATTCTTTTAACTGATAATGGGTACGTGAAACTAGGTAAGCAAACCACGGCTGGTGTGTCGGTCTCCCTTGTTTGCCGTTCGGCAAACCCTCATCCGCTGTGTGCTGGTGTGAAGCCTTCAGAGTCTCCCACACATGGCCACTCTGCACCCCCAGCTGACCTGCTTTACCTCCTTTAGGCTGCACAGCTGGTCTTAATGAAATGACATGGGTGTGTGTGTAAAACCGCGAGAGGCTCTGTGATGAAGGGGCCAGCTGTGCCTACCTGTCCCTGGGACTCACCAGGCTTGATGGCTGTTTGTGTGAGCATGCTAGTTATCAAAATGTTTGTGAATATAGATCACGTGTTTGGGTGAAAGCTGTGACCTTTAAAATGGACCACACTCTGGATTGCATCATTAGGAAGCTGTCCTTAATCTTTTAACCTCAGGCCTCATCTCTGTACAGCACATCATATCACAGTCTGTGTGTAAGTAGCCTCTGAAACTTTATTGCATCCATTCTTGATTTTTCTTTTCCCCAGCTGACTTTGGCGTCTCAGCACAAATCACCGCGACTCTAGCCAAACGGAAGTCCTTCATTGGTACCCCATACTGGTCAGTGTCCACCCCCACCGTCCGTCCGTCCGTCCTTCTGCCTGTCCTTGCGCTGTAGCATTCCGTAATTTCACGGGCATGTCACGCCGGTGGTCATGTGACTGTTAATATGGTTCCTCAGCTCACCACGCTTTGCCCACCTGGCCTCTTGGTGGTGCCCTAGCCAGTGTGCTTCTCTCTCCATGAGTTCCCAGCCCTCACTGCTCCAGTTCTGACAAAAAAAAAAATAAACATCCCATAACTGCTGGCTGATTTGTAGTTGCATCTCTGTCTGTTTGGTGCCGGTTACCCCGCTCTCTGTTTCGATCCCGTGCCTGCATAATCTCCCCTTCCCTTGTTCTTCCACTTTACCCCCCATTCTGCGTTGTTGACGAAATGCAGTCATGGGATTTCTGAGGGTGAAGGCCATCTCTTATCCCTCAGGTCCCAGGGGAGGGAGGGAGGGACTCTGGTGTTGTATTCCTACTGAAGGTCGTGTGCGAGTCCCTGCGGTAACGTGACACCCCTCCCCACCCATCCCCAGGATGGCACCCGAAGTGGCCGCCGTGGAGCGGAAGGGGGGCTACAACCAGCTGTGCGACATCTGGGCAGTGGGCATCACAGCCATTGAGCTGGCAGAGCTGCAGCCCCCCATGTTTGAACTACACCCCATGAGGTCGGCCTGCATCAGATATGCTTTCCATCTGTGGCTGGAGGGAGGGATGGAGGGAGGGATGAAATGGCGGGATGGAGGGATGGAATGACAGGATGGAGGGATGGAATTGGAGGATGGATGGAATGGCAGGATGGATGGATGGAATGGGAGGATGGACAGACAGGATTGATGGATGGATGGATTGAAGGAAGGAAGGAAGGAAGGAAGGAAGGAAGGAAGGAAGGAAGGAAGGAAGGAAGGAAGGAAGGAAGGAAGGAA
>JAACJT020002797.1:0-11213 GCA_009936485.2 Gymnarchus niloticus
CACCTGAGATAGTACAAATTTGCCATTTGCCAGGTGAATGTTGCCTGAGCGTAGTACTGAGCATATACTGTTGATGTTGGTGAGTGTTCAGAGTATCCCACCCGCTATTATAATACTATTTTATTATAGCGTTTATTTTGAGTTGTACGACCGCCAAATAGGGATATGTAAATAAGTGATAAAATGCTTACCACCTCAGAATAATGTTGTCGTTATGACACTGGTTGGGAAAATGTCTCAATGAGCAGGAACTCACATATCCTCGGGTCATAGGCTTGAAAACAATCCCAGTTCTGCATGACAGAAGTTCACACATTCACTCTTTGGTCATGTGACTTTTGTTTCAGCCATCTAATTTCCACCCTCAGGCCAAAGACTCATGCTTCAGGTAAACTGGCAGCTCTGAATTGCTAATATGTATTTTCTGTATGTGTTTGTGCGTATCCTGAGGTGAGTTTGTACGCTGTCAAAGATCTCTGCTGTGGATTTATGCTCCTGTATATCTCAGGTTTAACTTCAAATCAGCTGCAACTCATTTGTACATTCGTAAAATAGTTTTTCGAAATGCTCCCCGGGTTACCTTTATTGAGATCAGTTACTTAAAGAAGCACAAACTTGCTGTTTACACAGAACAGTGTAAAAGCATTCTGCTTCAGATACTGATATATTTAGTTAAGACATGGACATTTTTAATGACCTTTTTATACACATATTTTTAATTACTGACAGTCTGTGTACTGTATGATGGGGAGAATGTGCATTTGTGTTTGCTGCACGTATGTATGTACATTTTGCAGTTATTTTTTCTACAAGTGGTATGTGTGGTACTGGTCAGATTGTCAAGTTGGGGTGCATATCTAACATCTTGTACCTATATTCACTAGAGATAATTTGGGGCAGGACCCACATGCTGCAGGTCAAACTCTACGGGCAATGGAAGTACACATTTGGGCCAGGTGTTTTCCAAGCTCCTCAAGGAAAATCCAATGTTAATGCCATTTTCAACCATTGTACCACAGTTTTGTTTTTTTTTTCAGGATAAGCGCTGTATGTGGACACATGGACAATTTTAAGGAATGTCACCACAGGCCAACAAGCAATCACGCACTGGCAGCGGGACATTGCTGTCACCTTGTCAAGGTTGCTCTTGCTTGTTGGAATTGTAGTCCAGGATGATTTGTGGCATCTTGTCTAGTCTCATTCTCAGAGATGCACTGTATACTTTGTGCCCTTAACGAGGACATTCTCATTTTTCTTGAGTCGGTTCCCACATTACAGTAATAATTTCAGAGCAAGAAATTTTTGAGTAATATGCAGATTTGGCCTGCATGATCAGAAGCTCGTTAGGGAGCTGAAGCTGATTTCACCTTAGTTCCCAGAATAAGCAGCTTTCTCATTTATTGCTGAACTCAAGTTGTTAGGACATGAAGTTGTCACACATTATGATGTTATATCCAGCACCATTCCTGTATTTTTCTCAGGTACTCTTCCAGATTGCTTTCCAGTGTAGACTTGAATATCCCATGCATAGCTAGACATCATGTCACATGTTGTCAAAATTTTAATGCTATATTTTGCAGGCTTGTTTGGTATGTATTGCCCAAAAGGAATAGTGTGCTCAGTGTAAAACAAAGCATTTGTCTCTTGTGACACTATGGCCAGCATTTTACATTAGAAGCAGGTTCTTCACCTAGTTCTCCTGTGCTTCTCTGATTGCCGCCAGCATGTTGTTTTTTTTTTATTCAGCAGACCTCGTGTCAGAATGATCAGAACAAATCATACAAAAATTGATGTGAAATGATTTCAGTAGCATTGCTGCCAGAAATTGCTCTTTTGCTCTTTGCATGAACAAGCAACTGCCTACATTTTTTTGCTTCTATAGATGCTCATAAGTTTAACTGCATGTAAAGACACATGTTCTTCAGCCTGACCACATGATCTCCCGTTCTTATGAATCACACACCTCCCTGTGAAATTAATCAAATCTGATATCTTCTTTACTGCTTGAGGTATAAAGAATTTGAATAGCAATAATATGTAATAGAATCAAGTAGATACGAATCTCTACCATTTTGATCAGACTGGAAGTGTTGCTTAGTACGGTTGTGGTTACATGGTCCATTACGTCATGTCTTTACAGTCTCCTGGTACAGACTCCATTCCATGAAGGTTCAGCCACAGCAGACTCCTCATCTGAATCATCATCAGAAAAAAATGCATTCTGGAAAATCAAGCTCCTAAATCATAAATAATGGCCTCTTCTAGCCTATGTCACTTATTACCTTCCATATTTTTGGATAACACTTAATTGACTTTAAATCTTCTGAAGCTGATGCAATAATACTGATGCATTAACACAATTGCATTGATGAGCAGTTGAAAGCTGGGTAATGTGATGAAATCAAGAAAACTAGAAAGCAAATGCCAACTTGAAAACGTATTGTTTTCTTAAAAATGAATTTGAAATAACAGAACAACTCTCTGGGTTCATACCCTTACCTGCTACCTGTGCCGGATTCTGTCTTCTAACTGGGCGAATGTGGGTGTTTCCATGTGAATTAATTTGTAAAAACTATTTTACAGTTTTTGCTGTGGCAACCATTTGTACTTCCCTCCGGATATGAGCTACAGCTGATGGAATCCTGTAGAGACAAATGTAGAAGTTGGTAGAAAGCTACATAATCGCAAATGTTATCTGATAAAATAACACTATGTAATATATTCCACCTTGATGCTGCATCTTACTGAGATCGTGTAGAATGTAAAGTTGCTTCGTCCCATGCTTGTGAAATGTATCGTTCAATAATGTTTTTTGCATGACAGGTTCTGAAAATATAACTTATAATTTGAAATAGTCATAATCATCATCATCCTTATCATCTTCCCGTCTCTTCTGGTGAGGGTCACATTGGCAGCATGCTGAACAGGTCAAACCAGATGTCCCTTTCCATGGCTACAGACTCTAGTTTGCTCTGGGGGATCTCCAGGTGTTCCCATGCCACCTGGGAGCTAGAATCCAACGTGTTCTGGATCTTCCCTGAGGCCTCCATCCAGTGGAATTTGTCAGGAACTACTCCGTTGAGAGCTGTCCATGTGGCATTTTTATAAGATGCCTGAACCACCTCAACTAGCTTCACTCAATCTGAAGGAGCAGCAACTCTATTTTGAGGTCTCCAATCTCATCATACTGTCATGGATAGTGACTCTAGCAAGCCTGTGGTGGAACATCCCTTCAGCCACTTGTACTTGTGATCTTGCTCTTTTCATCATTAACAAAGCTCACGAACATATGTGAGGATAGGGATATAGAGTGACCAGTAAACTGTGAGTCTTGTCTTATGACTTAAAGTTCACGTCACCACATTAGACCTTCTCAGTTTTGGCAAATCTGCAGTCACCAAACTGATCTGTCTGTCAATCTCAATGTTCCCTCTTAGCATCACTCGTGAATAAGATACATTCTTAAACTCCTTCACTAGGGGCAGACTCTCCCATCTCACCTGAATGGCACAATCAACTCTTTTTTGGGAGAGTACCACAGCCTTGGATTTGAAAGGTGCTAATTCTCATTTCCGCTGCTTCACATTCATCAAAAAAATTTTCAAGAAAGTGTTTTAGGTCCAAAAGCTCCAAATACCATGAATGGCACGTTTTTTTTCTCCATACTAGATGTCCATGGAAATTAGAAACAGGAGTGAAAACAAGACACATCCTTGACAGGCCAAATGGGTTCAAATTTGTGCTAATGATGCAGACTTATCTCTTACTTCATTCATGCTGGGATTAAAAAGCATGCAGTAGTGGCCCCAGTGCCCCTTCTTCCTGCAGCACCTCCCATGTTATGTGCCAGGGCAAACAGTCTTATGCTTTCTCCAATTCCACAAAGCACATAAGAGACTAGATTAGCATATTCTTAGGAACCCTCACACAACGTTGCAAGGGAGACAAGCTTGTTCACTATTACACAGCCAGGATGGAATTCACATTGTTATTCCTCAATTCTAGATTCAATTATTGGGTGGAGTCTCTTCTCCAGTATCCTTGCATAAGCTTTCCTAAAGGGACTGAGAAGTGTGATCCCCTATAGTTGAAATGTACCCTCCAGTCCCAAGCTTGCCACGTCCAGATGTACTTTACCCACATTCTACACAATATTGAAGAGGCATGTTAGTCACATCACCCCAACAGCATCCAGTGCTTTCAAAATCTATGGACAGATTGCATCTAGCAATAGCTTTTCCACCCCAAAGGCTTCAAAGCACTATAGTGGCTTCTGCTGCATTAATGGACTTTGACCTGCCAGAAATTTCCTACACTACCTCTGGGTGAGTGGTCATATCAATCCAGTTAATCAGTTCCTCAAAGTGTTCATTTCAACCCTCAATAATGTCTACAGAATTGGTCAGCACTTCCCCACCCCAGCTGAACACAGCCTAAGCAAGGTCCCACCTCTTGAGGTATCAAACAGTTTGCCAAAACATCTTTGGGGCCACCCAATAATGTTTCTCCATGGCCTCTCTAAACTCCTCCCATGTATAAGATTTTTCCTGTGTTTCTTGCAGTCTTTCTGGCCTGTCGTTACCTTCCATCTGTCTCTAAAGACTTCTATGCAAGCATTCCCTTGAAGACCTCCTTCATAGGTTTAATAGCTTCCCTCCCTAGAGGTGTCCACCATTAGGTGCTAGGGTCCAATTTCCTTCTGGCGACAGTTCTTTGCAGCCACTCCAATGATTGAAACCTTGAACACAGTCCATTCAGATTCAAGTTTCCCAACCTCACTTGGCATGCAGGAGATGTTTTTTGGAGATTTGAGTTGGATTCATCTAATACTGAAGTTCTAGCCAATCATTCCCACCAAACCCTGACTGCTCATTTTCGGTCATCCTTGTCCATCTGGCCTCCCTATTCACAGAATTCAGCTCACCACCATGTGGCAATTTGTTAATGTCCGAAGAACACATGCTTAATTCAGATGGCACGAATATGAAGTTGATTGTTGATCATTGCCTTCTGGTACTAAATACCCTGGTAAACATCTTTCTGTTTGAACATGGTGTTCATTACAGACAGTCCATGACTTTGCACAGAAGTCCAATAACAATTCAACACTCGGATTTGCATCAGGAAGACCACTCTTCCCAATCACACCCCTCCAGGTAACACGATCATTGACCATTGACGTCTCCTAGTATGACAAGTAAGCTCCAAGACTACAGACTATGTTCTGCCAAGAACCTCACCCAGCCATTCGAAGAAGGCTAGTTAATCTGAACTGCTGTTTGGTGCATATGCGCAGACAACAGTGAAAGTTTTCCTGTCTGCGACTCTCAGTTACAAGAGGCAACCCTTTTGTCAATTGCACAGCCCTCCTCTCAGAACTTCCTCCCACATCCACATAAGGTTCTTCACTATGGGAACTCACGAGGTCTGGCTCCAGAGCCCACATTGTACATGGAGGTAAAGCTGACTACACTACAGTATATGTAGTTGATACCTTTCTATATGCCATACTAGCTCAGGTTGCTGTCTCACCAGCGAGGTAACACTCTATGTTCCCAAAGCCGATGTCTATTGCCAAGGTCTAACCCATCCTCGCTGCTTGTGGCTTCTGCTCCAATGACACCCAACCCCCACCTTTCACCTTCGCAGGTGGTGAGACTATAATATGGCTCCACATAGCTATTTCAGACTGAATCTGGCTGAGTTATGTAGATAGTGCGGCCACCAAGTGCTCACCAGTGAACACCAGTCCCAGGCTTGACTCCAGGGAGTTGATCCCCGTAACCCTATTCCAGGAAGGGGACTTTTGTTCATTTTAGTATCGATCATTGGCGGTGCTTTTGTTGGACCATAGTTTGATTCGAAATGGTCCATGTACCAAATAACAACTGAAAAGGAAAACAAAAATATAATATTTTAGACTTAAAACCCTTTTTCTATCAAATGCATTATTCTAAAAACAATCTGATGAGTGTTCATCGAGTTTGACGTTCCCTCTTAAATGACTAAACTTCAAAAATCTCGTATATATCTCTTTATATTGTGTAATATAAAGTATAACATGTTTTTTCTCTTACCGAACACCTGCTTTTGTAAATTTATTTGCTGTAATTAATCATAGAACAGCACTGTTTAAATTATATGGAGGCACAGTAAAAAAATCACTTTACTAGATTAGCAAGATTATTCATGTCCTGCAGTGGTGCTTTTATCAAGCTCTCAAGTCCAGAAACCCTGCAATTGCTACTACTGTATTCTGCTTTGGAGAACATGCTTTTCAGAGAAGCAACCCCTAACAGGAACAGGAAGAGCAGTCAGTTTAAGGCATGGTGGGGAGATGTGTGCCCTATAGTGTTAAATTTACATCCCCGAAAACACCTGACCACATTGTGGCATTTGTTGAAGGAGTAAATTATCTGATTGAATTATGCAATTAGTAGTAGCAGTAATAGCAGAAATGCACTTCAGCTAACTTGAAATAGACTCTAATCTCTTCAGTTCCAATCCAAGGTATGCAGTTGGATGATAGATGGATTTATTTATCTGTACAAACCTGACCCTATATATAGTATTTTTTAAATGTTTAGAGTATGGGATGTTTGGTTTAAAAATTATAAAAATTTGTGAAGGAAGTAGAAAGACAGAGAGTAGAATACAGTATGTGCCCAGACAAAACCATGTGAGAACATCTTTTGTCGTGTTGCGACTATTCGCTTGGTTAAGATACTTATGGGTCCTGAATTAAAGTAAATTTCCAAACTATCAAGCTATATATCTTAATTTGGAATTGAAAGTCATGAAAGTGGCTTGAGATTCAAGCACCCACTATGTGAACAAGTGATGAAAATTGTGCAAAATGGCTGGAATAAAGAGCTGGAAAAAGTCAGCAGGCTGTTTTGAGGCAGGAGTTATTTGTCAAATGCATCAGTCTTTGGGTGTTTTCTGACTGTCAAACATGCTGTCAGTATGCAGCATTAGCATTTCAACAAACCAAATGTTTATGCTTCCAGCAATAACTCACAACGACATTGGAACTGAATGAGTTATTTTTGTGGTGTCCAAATTGTCGCTCAGTTAATGTCAATAAAAGGTTTTTCTTGGTGCTACTGGAAGTTTTTGGGTATGCCATCATTAGGATGAAAATGTGGCCAGTTTGGCTACATCCAGACCTATTTCACTCCAGCCAAACATTGATGTATTTACACTCTTGAAATTTCGATCAAGAGAGTGAAGTTTTTGGGAGTTGCTGTGTTTTGTAAGCAAATTGCTACAGGTGTGATTGGGACAAAAACAAATATTAAGTGTATGCCTTAATGTGATTTTGCTCAGTACAGAAAATGAAATATAACACATGGACTATAGCCAGGATTTTTTTTTTATTATTATTTTTTAATAATTGACCACAATAAATAATCAATCATATAGACTTGGGTAAAAATACTGGTACCCATCCACTTATTTCAAAAGACTCGTAATTTTCGCAGAACCAAGTTGAACCTGGAAGAAATATTTGGTATCCACCTTTCGTTTTTCCACATGTAATAGAAAAAGAAATAAAAACTTGCCATTCTATTTTAAATAAACAAATGAAAATGGAATGGACAATACCCATTTTGTACCACAGCCTTTGGACACTATAACTGCAATTAAAAGCTTTTTGTAGCTCTGAATAAGATTTTCTCACTTTTGACTTGTAGTTTGGCCCACTCTTATAGAGAAAACAGCTCCAATTCTCTCTGGATTTATGGGTTCCTTCTCTCAACTGCTAATTTCAGCATTTTCCACAGATTTTTAATGAGATTCAGATCAGGACTCATAGCAGGCCACTTCAGAAAGGTCTGATGTTTTCTTCTCATCCATTCATGGATGTTTTTTAGGTTATTATCATGAACTCATGACCTGTAACTAATGCAGCTTGTTACACTATACCTTTACAGTCTTTTGAGTTCATAGTGTCCTACACAGATTCAAGGCGTCGAAAGGCACCCAAAAAAAACCACTGAAACTCCTCTATGTTTTATGATATGGATGTTTTTCTTCCATTGAAAGCTTTGTTTCATTTGGTATGAGTTAGTGAAATTTACCAAAAAGTTCAAAATTTGTTTAATCTGTTCAAGAGACATTTATAGTGGCCCTGAAGTGCAATTTATAATACATTAAAACAAAGGAAAAAAAAAAAAAAAAAAACTAGACAAACTAGACAAGAAAACACAAAAATAAGAAACTCAAAATTGAAAATAACAAAATCAGACCCATCATGCACATTCATCCAGAAAAACTGTGGCTTGTCAGCTCGTATTTTGGTAGTTTGCTTTCTTTTTATTTATTTATTTCTTTTTTTAATTTTGTCTTTCTCAGTCTTCTACCGTGGGGCCAATTTTCATTCTGACAGTGTCAGATGGTGAAAATTGAAATTGTTGTCCCTTGAGCTTGAAGACAGGCTTGGATCTGTTTTGAAGTTTTCCTTGGTTCTTTCTTCACCATTAAAACAGTCTCTCTCTTCAATTTTTGGTCAATTTTCCTCTTGTGGCCACACCCAAAGATGTTGGCTATAGTGCCATAGGCCTTAAGCTTTTTCATTTTGGCAAGAGAGGGTCTCCGAAACATCAAGGTCATTGGAGATGACCTTGTAGCATTCACTTCAACCTTGCTTGGCTATCACCTTCTTTCTAACCTACTTAGGCAACTTTCTGCTTTTTTTTTTTTTCATGTTTATTGTGATCCACACAGAGACACAAAACAGAGTGACGACTTAATTTAATCCGTCTTAGGGTGTGATTACATGATTGAAGACATCTGTGATATTAATTAAAAGAGAATAGTCTGCCTGAAGTATCACTGCAATGTAATTAATTGTTGTAATTTTTAAGAGGTATCAATAATATTGTTCCAGGCCATTTTAGAATGTCTTTGTAGAATAAACAAACATGAAGTTCATTTTACACTGTTTTGTTACACTGTCAACTAAAGAAAAACATGTGTTGATGACAAGAAATCTTTTAATTTTAATACTTTTCAGGAAAAATGGTACATTATTTTAATAAAATGCAACACTATTAATATTTTTGACAACATCTATAACAGATCACATATACTGAACAAAAATACAAAGGCAACACTCAGCCATTTCACAAGGATTCAGTAGGCTCACCTGATCACAAATACGCTGAAAAAGAAGGTGGGTCGTTAAACAGAATTCCCACATTAGTAACTAACGTGATCGTTATTAGCCTATATCAGCACATTGATTGTGGCCTGCTGTGGAATGCTGCCCCAGTCTTCTGCTGTAGCTGTGAGAAGCTGGCTGATATCAGTGGGATCTAGAACACAGAACACAGACCACAGCATACCACAGTGTACACCAATCCTGAGCATCTCAAAGGTGCTCAAAGGGTGACATGTCTGGTTAGTATGCAGGTTGTAGAAGAACTGGGATATACTGAGCTGCTGTGCATTTTCATGCTGGATGGGGAGCTGGATGAATGGTACCAAAACCTAAAATGTGGCATTTATGTTTTTGTTCAGTATATTTGAGTTTATGAAAGATTGCACTATATCAACTGAGCAAAGCACTCAGCTCAGACTGTGTTTTTAAATAGCTTGTGCTAGTCCCCAACTTGCATCATGTAAGTAACCAACACAAACCAAACATTAGCATGAATGGGGGAAGTGGTAATTCACAATACAACACAAAATCAGGGTAACACAAGGATGCATACATTTAAACTGAACCATTTAACTGTCGATTAATTGTCAACTAATATATTTCCCAGGAAAATTGCATAACAGCTTAAAAAATGTATAGTTGGAATCTCAGTACAGCTATTTAAAAAAAAATCCACACAAGCAACCACATTTGATATTTACTGTGCAGGAGGGGGCTGAGGCAAGTATCTGTTCAGCAAATCTGTTTTATAAATGATTATGTTGCCCCCATAGATAAGAGAAAAAAAAAGGAAAAAGAGCAATAATTTTCTTCTGGGTAAATTTGACTTATTTTGTATAGTGTATAGATTTCATCTCCGTAACTGATTTATATTTTGAAAAAGAATTGTCCATTGGTCAAACATTATGTCCCGTTGTGACTTTTTTTAAATAATTCATTTATCTTTTCGAGCTAGTCAGAGAAAAAGGTGCACACGGAGTTTTTCCTTCTGTTTGGTTCAAAAAATTGAACAGAAGGATAAAGATAGGTTTAATTTGAGAATTCATAAGATAAATCACACAGTACAACAAATCATTGTTATTTATATTTGAAATAGATTGGATGGCTATTTAGTGCCACGTTGAGAGCTCCAGCAAAAAAGCTCTTTCTAAATTTGAAGATTATGATTAATATTTCAGCACAGACCTAATTTTAACCCTCACTGTCAAAATGTCTTTGAGTATAAGTGTGTATCAAGGAAAAAGAAAAAAGCTGGGGCAATGTTTTGTAGATGCAGTCATTTTTCTTTATGCTTCTGAGAGTGTTGGAAATCTGCACAGCAAAGAGTGTTAAACCTGTGCACAGCACATATGAAATGGTAAAGATGTAGCCTATGAATTTACAGAGGAGCCAAGACATTATGACTACCCCCTTAATAGAGCAGTTGGCTCTTTCCAGCAACCAGAAGGCACACCTATAAATGTACAAATGAGAAAGTGGATATAAAAAAGACAGGCACATGCTGACCAGAAGCAGTTGTCCTGAATGCTTCAGGTTACATGTCCATCCTGGTGAACCAGGTCCACCCCTTCTTGCTGACTGTTTACCATGAAGACACAGACTGGTTCCAGCAGTGCATGGTTCCCTTGCCATGTCTCTAGGAGTGTGTGCAAATGGTTTGACGAGTATGACAGTCACTTCAGTCTACTATGCTGGCCACCGTTTTCACTAAATGTCAATACTGTTCAACATCTTGACCATCATTAAGTTGTATCTTGCTTCCATAATTGTAATATTGTTAGTCGATGCAAGATATTTGCTAGATTATCACATAACGATCTTTTGAACCTGAAATTGAGTGAAAAGTGTTTTTAGTTTTGAGACTGATTGTTACTGTGTGTGTGTGTGTATGTATATATATATATATATATATATATATACTACTGTGTAAAGTCTTCAGCCACCCCGTCATTTCTTTATATTTTGCTAGTAAAATGGGACAATAGGTACAGTGATTTATTGCAACATCATCTGTAATCATCTGCACCTGTTTCTTCACTGGTTCATG
>JAACJT020002799.1:0-11211 GCA_009936485.2 Gymnarchus niloticus
TGTGTTAAGGTGAGTGTGGCTCGTGGAGGGGGCGGGGGGGGGGGGGGGGGGGGGGGGGGAGGGGGGGGGGGGGGGGGGGTGGGGGGGGTCACATGACATGGAGTGCCTTCGATATGGAGGAACGCGACAGAACCCACGCAATACAGCTGTTCTGAAGCCTTGCTTTTCATGTCCTGACTATGGTATCGTATGCATAAAGGAGTGGAGTGCATTGGAAAAACAAAACTGAATCAAGAGACAAGTTCCAGATTTATTTTTAGTCAAAGACCAAGAGTAACAATATAGCTTTTCTGGATGAACAACAACGCACCACAGAAATAACTGTTGCTTAATTTAAGAAAGTGCGTAAAATAAAAGTAAATAGTGAGTCTTACTTTTTCCCCCTCTTCGGATGCCCCCTCCACCCCACCCTCATCTTAGTGTTTCCCCCCTTGTTCCTCCCCCCTGAAAACAATCTAGAGGCAATCTACATGCCAGACCTTAGCAACACACAATCTAGGATTTGACATTTTGGCACCGGGGGAGGGATTACTCTGTCCGGCTGAGCTGTAATTCTGATAATAAGTGCACATAATTTGTCCGCACTTCAAAAGGCACAGGCTTTATGGCAGTGCTCCAAACCACGCTGTTGTGTTGTCACCAAATCCTGGTGGACAGATGTACCATGTTTTCGGTGCCCCCACCCCAATGTAAGTCAAGGGCTCTGTCTTACTGCTCTGAGTGGGGAACATGAACTAGGGCACGATCAGTATAGGAGGACTGACATGATGTAAATATTTCAAAGAAAAGCACATGTAGTTATTTTGTAGACATTCTACCCAGATAACAGACAATGAGCACACTGCTGTCAAGGAGCTGCCTTGGATACGAGTGCTGCTAGGCTGATTGCCCACTGGCTGGCCAGACACACGTGCAACTTGATATCATCTTGGTACTGTGGTCCACATGCAACCACACTGAACTATCTGGCATTCAGGCATTTTTTTATTTTTGATTGTTACTAAAACCCAAATTAGTTGTAACCACAGTCCAACACTAATACGCGCCATCACTAAATGGCACATTACCTTAGATTAATTCTCCTTTAGTCTTCCAAACCTCCAGCCGTCAATAAATTACCAGTTTAGCCGTAATCTGATTAATCAAAATACGTTTTCAGTAACGGGATTGTGGCACAGAGGCAAGCAAAAAGCTGGCACAGTAAGTCACACTACATTAGCATCCAGTCTTAACACTGGAACATAACCAGCTGTCGAAATTAGTCAACATGCGGGCTGCATTTATTCAGGGCCCTGTCTGAGGAGCAGCCCCAGGTCACCCCTCCACCTGAAGAAAAGGCCCGTCCCATGAAAGAGGGTCAAACGCTTCCTGGAGGGCTGCTCTAGCAAAGGCACAGCTGTTGTGGCAGGATTTAGGTATTTGAGGGGTCCTAAAGTGCCCGATCATCTTCATAACTTCCTGAGCAGGCCAGGCTATTGAGAAACCAAAACGATTTTGACATGCCTTTCCTTTTTGACCCTCTTCAGCACTCTTAGTGAACTGGTGGTAGTGATTTGTCAACAAAAACAAGGCATCCTTGCTTATTTCTTTAAGAAAAATAAAAAGCACATCTGTCACTGTATGCTCTACAGGGATGAATCTGCACACAACACGTTGTAGGCCCGCTCTGTTGGCGAGCCCATACTTGACTTGAGGCCCGCCTGTTGATAACGTATTCTTGTGGTTTCCTGCTAACTTAATAAGCAGCAGAATGGAAATAAAGCGGCAAAGGGCGAGACAGTGACAAACTTTCACGGCACACTTAATTGACAACTCAAAGAGCAACAGTTTAAGAAACCACACGGTTAACCTGTCGCAGCTTTGTGCGTGTGCTTTTGAAAAAAGCAAAGAGCCTCCTCCCCACTCCCTCTAATTTATCTGTATGACCGAATCGTATTGCCCAGCTGCAAGGGCCTTTTCCTCCATTGCCCAGCAGGATGCCTGAAAATGGCGTGTGAACAGTTTGGTCTCCTCTCACTCAATGGGAAAGATGAACAATAGTCCCTGCCAGGCGGGTACCCAGAACAATTCATCTCTCCCTGCTACGACTTTCTCCTCTGCCTCCCCCAGCTACCCCCGCTTCGCCATAAGCAGTCTTACTTTGCCAAAAGCAACACAACAAACAAAATAAAACGAACTGACGGAAACAACAGGAAAAGAAATACCACACATTTCTGAGGGTTCTCAGGACCCGTCTGACCTTCCTGTTGCCCATCAAAAGGTGGTTAAATCTGACTGGTTCTCTTTCCACACTGCTTTGAATCACATGCTGCATTTCCACAGACAGCAACCTTAATAAATGACAATGTCAGAATAAACATTGTAGCTATGACTAAATCATTTTGTGGGGGGGGGGGGGGAAATTAGGCCAAAATTGTGACACCTGACCACAGTGATTTCAGTTGTTTTCCAGAATTACCAACGTTAAGCGTTGCTACAGCGTACATCAAGTTTGCTAATCAGCATCTAAAATTCGCAGCCTGGATATAAACCGTTCACGGAAGAAGCTTAAACGTCTGCATGGCTATGCTAGCCACAGACAAAAGCACATCAAATCAGACATAACACCAAGTACGAATGTACTTGATAAAATGCCTTACACTTCAGATCTGATAGTCGATTCGAATTCAGTACAACTGATGCTAAAATTGCTAACTGACAGCCATAATGGTCTACGTCAACACCACTCTCCCACCTCACAACTGTTTCCTACAGGCACATTGGCCATTCAAAACTAAACTCTACAATGAAACGAGCTTGACAAAAACCATAGAGAAACACTTGCAGTTCCCACAGTATTTCACCTGTCAAATGGTCACAAAAAAAATCTACAGATTCAGAGCAGGAGCTGGGGTTTACCTCCTGCTAGGCCAGGACCAATAGAGACATTGTTACCTTACTTTATAAGGACAGACACAGCATAGCCACCCCCCACGCAGTGCATCCAAAGCAACTGAACATCTCTTCTGAAAGAGAGACCGCCCATACAACCATGTCTGAGTATACATCTTAAATGAAAACTAAATCCTTTTTTGGCAAGATCATTGCTGGACCCATATCTGTGTACCAACTAAAGCTGAGCATATTGTCCTCAATCCACAGAGTTTTCACTATATGACCAAAAACACATTTGGCTTCCATCCTGGTATGCAAAAGTAAACTATAAGCCATATGTGCATGTTGACTGAGCTTAGTGCACCTGAGATATAAACCCAAAATTTACACAACTAAACATAACACCGCAGGATTAGGCTGTACTGAAAAAAAAAAAAAAAAAAAAAAGTCAAACTAGATGCTAAAATGCTCCAATTTTCCCCAATAGTCTTCCATGAAATGCCAGACATTGCAGGGCCCAAAAGCCAATATGAAAATAAACCACCAATAATTATTGGTCAGAACCACATGTAAAAGTTAGGACCACAGTTCAGTCCTCAAAAGCCCAGTTCCCATACTCAGAGCTCTGCCGCCCTTAAAATTAAGCTACATTTAAAAGCAACAAAGATTTGCCTGTAATAAACTGCAGTGTGCTGTATAAAACAGGATGTGCAAATTTCACACACTCAGAGAAGTGGGATTTGAACCCGAACCCAAACCCTGGAGGAGTGAGGCTCAGTGCCACACACACACACACACACACACACACACTGCGCTGCTGTGCCTCCCCAAACCCCAAACTCTGGAGGCTCCCCACCTCGTAATTTCTACTAAACAGAAAGAGAAAATGTACATTCAAGACATCAGCAGGTTCAGACAAATAATGATTAACAATGCTCAACTTTCCTAGCTATGCCACAGAAAAAACTCATAACATGCCTTTGAGCATATATTTGTACAGTAAGCTGAAAAATATTTCACTCCTATCAAGTTTAATTTCTGACCAACTTAGTGAAACCGCGATAGACATTTGTTTAATGCAAAAATGACGGCAAAGCTTGTCTGTATGGCACAAAGCACAAATGACAGGAAACAAATTATTCAAATGTTTTCCCAATAAATC
Source organism: Gymnarchus niloticus (assembly GCA_009936485.2). Lineage (NCBI taxonomy): Eukaryota > Metazoa > Chordata > Actinopteri > Osteoglossiformes > Gymnarchidae > Gymnarchus > Gymnarchus niloticus. Next base: position 4,037 of record JAACJT020002799.1, read on the forward strand.
AAATCTTGAAATATACTTTAGGCTGACTACTGTGCAGGTTTTCCCCCCGCACCCAGGAAATAACACAAAATTACTTTTTGCTAGTTTTAATTTCAATATGAAGCACAACTCTAACTATACTGATTTGCATTTTATATTCACCTGCATACTTGTAGTCATATTTTAACATTACCCATTAAAGACAGTAAACTACTGAATTCTCCTCTGCATGATCTTAAGAACTCAGCTTCCAAAGGAATACTGATGTCTTCTGAAGCACAATGCCTGCCGACAACAGAAGTTTACAACAAGCAGCTGTTAATGCCTCAGCTCCCAGGCTGCAAAGTCGAAGCAGAATGCGAGTGTGCCGGAATATTCCGTGCTTCAATTAGAGCCGGATAAGAAAAGAACACGGCCCTTCAGAGAAGGAAATGTTTCATTGAGGCGGGGCAACAAAACCACTCCGATGGATGCGGTTCCCTTTCAGGGCATTCTGTTCAGAGGAATCTGTGACATGCAGATTGATGATTGACCAGTGCAGTCACTTTGATTCTAGCGCTCATGTGTCTGAGAATGGCAAATAGCAATAAACTTTAATTACTTTAAAGCAGCTATAAGAGGTAACTCCTCTAGAGCAGACAAGCTATTATTGTTTAATTAGTAATCCTGAGGTTAATAATTGTATGGCACAAAAAAAAAAAAAAAACCAACCCTGTTGAATGGCTAGATTTGATGTTCCAGATAATTATCACCCCAGATATCTAGTACTACCTATGCAAGTTAGTTCTTCATTTTTAGTATAAATAACAAAGGGGCATGGTGGATCAGTGGTTAGCCTCGTACCTCCAGAGCTGGGGGTTCGAATCCCACCTCTAGCTCTGTCTGTGTGGAGTTTCCATGTTCTCCTCGTGCTTCGCGGGTTTCCTTCCTCAGTCCAAACACACGCAGTTTAGGCTGACTGGCGATTCTAAATTGCCTGTAGGGTGTGACTGGATGTGTGAGTGAGACTGTGCCCCACGATGGGTTGGCACCCCACCCAGAGTGTCTCCCACTTTGTTCCCTAAGGTACCAGGCTCTGGGCCCTGCACGGGATAAGCAGTTTGGAAAAACGGATAAGTGCTAAACATGCCTAACCCGACAAAACTTGAAGTGTTCCAAAATCAATGGTATTCCTTGATGAGCAATAAAAGCAGATCTATGCCTGTACATAAATGCAGAAAATTTAATAGATGCTAGTCCACTGAAAGTTTTATTGACCATAAAACAACTTTATTTTCTATGCCATGAGGAAAAGCATTGACTCTAAAGGTTGAAAGCAATGGCTGATGGAATCAGCAGAACCCAAACAGTTCATTTAGTTTATTTTGGTCGGACCCTAGCTCATTCAAAGCCAGCTTCCTGACGTCTAGCAGTGCCTCGGCAACATCAACAGCCCAATCAACACTCCCGGATACACCAAATTTGCTGATCAATTGAAACCAATTTTGAAATTAATAATTCAAAAAACAAACTGACAGACTGTAGATGGGGATTTACTAGCTCACTTTTGTCTAGCCAGCTTCTTCTGTTGACTGAAGTTTATCCATCTTTAAACACGAAGCGCACCTGGATCTCAGAAGGCATTGTCCCTCCAAAACAAAAATCGCCTTATGAAACAGGAGTACATCAGAATGGAGGCGGAAACAAAGAGTATCACTTAACTGTGGCTCGCCAACACAAATGTTGGTCTCACTGGAGTTGCCAGCATGGCTCTTCTGAGGGAAGGATGTGACAGATGGCATTTACGGAATGTTGATAAACATCGCCACGGGCTTTATGTCTATCAGGTTGTATGAACACCGGTGTTCAGGCAGACACCCCCCCCCCACCACACACACACACACACACACACACGATAGAAAAAGTTGGTGCCAAAACAAGAACTGGCTGCTGAGAAACATTTTCCGCATAAGTAAATTCAAAGTCTTCTGATTCATCTGAGGGTGAATCAGACTATCGCCAAGCACACAGGAGACCTTTCCTGTTAGTTGTCAGAAATCAGACAAGCTATAAATGTGCTGCTATTCTCACACAGAAACTACTCCTACCCTGAAAGTTACGTACACTGCAGACCAACAGATAGCAGCAGCATGACATCCACATCTATGAGCGCACATTAGACATGGCTATTGCTACAGATGATTTTTTTAAATGTATACTCCAGCAAAACTGGTGTCTAGTTCAAGTACTAAAGAATTATATATAAAATCGCAAGCCAGCTAGAGTTTTGCTTTGGATGAAGTTCTGTACTACAGAACACGGTCCATACACAAAGTCGGTTTTGAGTAATAAGACAAATGAAGTTATGGCTACAGATGGCTATTTAAGACAATAAAATATAAGTTCAATGAAAGGATTTATTCTGCTTCTTTGCTACAAGTAGGGTAATTGGAGTGTTAACCAGCAGGTGAGGACGTATGAGACCGGGTGTCTTTTGCCAATAATAGACCCAGCGTAACTTTCCATAATTAGGCTCCCCCTTCACAGGGGTGCCACCTGATTCTATTGGTGTGAATTACAGGACTTTTCCCCTCATTTCAAACAAGGGTGGTCTCGGTAGGATAATGTGGATCCCAGCAAATAGCTCAGGTTTTGCAACTGAAAATGTTTCAGCTGAAGTGAAAATTTAAAAAAAAAAAAAAAAAAAAAAAAAAAAAACCCAGAATGGGGGAGAATATAAAAGTATACCAAGTGCTCAATTTGTTGCACACATGGAACCAGATAAGACATTGAGAGTAATGTCTTAAAACATCAACAGAAAGTAATGATTCCAACATAGATCACAATGCTCTCCAAACCAAGCGAATTGAACATTGAACGTTACAACGCTTTTATCATCCATGATCCTCCCATCAATAGTAACATGCCGTAATGTGGGGCCCAGTCAGCTAAGAAAGAAAAATGGTGGTCTTCACCGCCCCATTTCAATCATGCTAACCAATTTCCGAAAAACCAAAAGATGCCTTTGTCTAGGGCTAACTTGTCTTGTCCACTGCATGGCGTTATCAGTTTGATTAATTAGGTAGTCACTGCTCTATTGGGATATAAACAGTGCATGCTTCTGTCCCATTACGGTTTGCCCCCCCATCCCAGCATGAAGTCTGAAAGGCCTAATTTGTTTGTTCTTGGACGATCCTGCGATAGGGGGTGGACAGAGGGTAGGGCCCGCCTTGCAGAGCCCCAGTTGAACAGCCTCTCCTTCAGTGCATCCATACTGACAGTGAACTTGCCCCCGTCATGAATGTTGTGAACAGAGATGACCCTTCTCAACACTTCATTTTTGCAGAAACTTTGTTGATCCTGCTTGATCTTCTTTCACTGGTCGCCTGCGGTCCTGTGTGAAAGCTAACAGATGACACTCTGAACACCTGCTCAGACTGTATGACTAGTTTTGTCTGAATTATTGACTTGACCGGCACCTGACTTTGATGTCTCATTTTGATTTTTATCATTGTGAGCATTGTTTTATAGCACAAACAACAAAACTAAAGTGTGGTGGGAAAACATTGTTATAATTTTCTTAAGGTATATTTCTGCTTAACTTTTATGCTGAGCCAATTTTGGTAATTTTAATGCATAAAGGGTTAAAGGCTTTTTTTCCACAACAGTATATAACCTAGAAAACTATATGCCAATTGTAAATCACTATAACTAGCCAAATACAAAATTACAACACTGGAAAAAAATTTCAGTTTCTCATATTTGCTAGGTCAATGTTGATTAAAACGATTTTACAGAAAGCAGAAACTCAACAGTATCAAAACAAACAGCTGAAAGCTTCCACTATAAGTGTGTGCGCAAACAAACACTATTTGCCTCTACAGGTCCTGATTATTATCTTGTCAAAAGAGCCCTCCTTGGAGTGTGTAGTCAAAAATGAAATTGGATTATATTGAGATTGCGGATGTAGCTTCACCACAACACCCATAATTAAACTGAACTTGTGCAGCACTGCTTTTCAAAGGTAGCATAGATCAAGAAACCAGGCGGGCATGCACCTGAAACATGGCTGTATTGCCGTCATCGTTCCCTGACGACCATTTATAAAAAACACACACAACAACTTTGGCAAGTAATTCAGCTCAAGGTTCAACACAAGTTACGAAACTAAAAACATTGTCATGAATGGAAGGCATTTCTGGTCCAGATCAGGGAAGCCAGCCATATACATGGAATCAGGTTCCCCCACTTTGCCAGGCGGATTCCTGGGGTCTATACTTGTGAAGGCCACCATTGATTTGTCAGGCCTGATGAGTGAACTCACAGCCTTCACCAAAATCCCCTGCAGTGAGAAGATTCTCCCACAATGCCCAGCGGTGGGGGTAGGGCAGGGGTAGGCTAAACAAAAGGACTTTGCCAAAGTGCACTGCAGTTAAATGTGTAATGCTGAAGAGCTTCTCTTTCCCCCCCCCCCCCCCAAACTCAAAAAAGGCTGAGTTCTGAAAACAGAACTGGCTTTAGGATTTCAAGGCAGAGGGGAGAGAAGGTTCATCGGTCATTTCTACCTCACCAGCAGAGGCAGTGGACAGGCTTAAAAGCAGCACAGTAAAGCTGAGCGTTTGCGTCAAGCGCACAGTTCACGCTCCAAAAAAAAAAAAAAAACTCCTCTGAGAGCCAATTCTTTAATTCTTCTGGAAACAGTGCAAAGCATATTATAAATTTCAATTTTGACTGAGGTGACAGCACAGATTCCATTACAGTAAAAGCCGAAACATAAAATAGCTGCTCTCTATCACAGCCACATTCGCAGATGGATCGCTGACCTTAGCTGTGATGTACCTTTTTGCTTTTCATGACAGGTAAGAAGGGGTTAGAAGGTTAGCATCCGCTATATAGACAAACGCACCTTGCAGGCCAGAGAGGAACTGCTCTCTCCTAAAAAGGAATATGCTCACCATTACAGAGAGGCTCACAGTAACATTTAAATGTATACAGACATTCCTATGGTAAGGCCTCCACGGCATCTTGAAACATTAGGAAACAAGTTCTGTTGGTTACAGATTTTTTTTAAAAATCATGATCTAGCTGACAGCTTAAATCATGATGTACTCATTAAATGGAAAAATCAGGAAATATCTGCCCAAGGGCCTAAACCTGACCTGAATCCTGTAGTTAGTATTGACAGTTATTCGCTGCAGGTGGTGAAAATACACAGCGATATTCCCACATAAGGCATTTATCCCCATCGGATTAAGAAAGCTAGGGTTACTTTAAGCAGCTAAAGTGACTTATCGTTTGAAATCTTTTATAGCTGAAATCTGGCAGCTTTATATCCCTGATTCCTCCTCAATCTCCTTTATAACACTGTTTAACAGAAAAGTGCTTTTTTTTAATAGTCTAGACACCCTAGTGTCTGGATTTATCTCTAAGGAGTTTACCAGTCACTATTCGGCTTTATTTGGTCTTCAGGTTACAGGTCATTAGATTATTATAGCAGATCTAGAAAATGGACTTGAGCAGGACTGTTGCCCATAAATTAGGTTGCCATCACTGGTACTCATTTCCACTGTGCACCTCCTGCCTAAGTCATCTTGATAGTCCTCCATCTCCATTCGAATAGGGCTCCCTTCATCCTGTATGAACCTACTCAATTTTGTATAAAGCAGGATGAGCTGGAAAATCCGCAGCTTACAATAAGCCAAATCCGATGAGTGACCATCCCTTGTCTTTTGCGTACTGGGTCAGACAGCATACACTTGCAAAACATACCGATATGGAAGTAGTACAACACTCCAATTCCAAAGTAATAGGAACTCACCAATTTATTCAACCTGTGCTGGAAGGCAGACATGTAGAATCTCCCCCCACTACAGATACAAGCGAAGCACAGTCACACCTCACAGCACAGGACACAGAGCGTAGAGCTGTATAGTTCACACACAAAGACAGCCCAGCTACTTGAACACCAGACGGCTGGCACGTAAAAACAGCTTTGTGTTTACAGAACTAAAACCAAATGCTCAAACACAGTCCATACACAACATACCAATTTAATGTACTGTGAGCATCAAATCAAAATCCCTCACATCCAACTTTCATCTTCAAAGCCTATATACTATCTGCATAGCGGCATGGAGAAGACCTCCCGCCTTCATACAGAGACTGAACAAGGCACACCATTTCCTCATTCATACTAAGGAGTACCTGGACTCCCTCTCAGCTACTATCAGAGAGTGCTGTTAATGAGTCATGTCTCAAGCCTGTATTTCTCAGAATAAACTTACTAAATTAAGCATTTTATTGCTTAATTATCTCAAACACACTTAGAATTAAGCCTGACTGTTAGACTGTATATTGTTTCAATATCAGACTAACTGCTCAGTAAAAACTCTAATCATGCAAATTGTTTTGCATGTCTGAACACTGCATAGGTCCCCCTCAGACATGAACGTCTTACTGAACTGTACAGGTTTCACATAACTGACACACAATGGGACATCAGCTGAATGTCATTAGATGGTATTCAAATGATGCCCCATCATCATTCAGCCTTTGGTGAGGGACAGCAAGAAATGTATAGCATTGCCACGTTTTGGGTTTTCAATAAACCTGACAGCAACTCCGTGCCACTGTAAAGATAATGATTGTGTGTGGGGGGGTGGGAGTACGGCAAAGCAGACACAAAGAAGCAGAGCTGCTGTCTGCCTGTCTCATTTTGGGGTCTCAATTTGTCCCCCATGGCAGCATTAGCCCTTCTGTTTCAAGATCCATAAAAACAACAAAAGGACCTCCGCTCCGTGTTGGGAGCAGAGGCCTTACATTAGGGCCCAGGTTTCTTTCAACAGTGAAAGTGGGGTCACTGCTGGAGTGCAACCAATCAGCCACTGCTGGGGCTGGGAGCATGGCAATGATCGATAGGCCTGCCGACATCATTAAATCTCGATTGACAGTGCAGACTAGTCTCCAGACACAAGAGGAGAGCGAATCAAGTTCTCTCCCTGTTTACAGTGAGACAAAGGAGCGTGCAGAGGTCTTCTGCAGGCCACGTTCAAACAGAAGGCCAGCCTGCAGGGTCTTTGTGGGGGACCGCCTCTACGGACTTGCGACGGCTGACAGGGCACTATTTTTTTTTTTTTTTTTTTCTTTTATAAAAATAACAAAAAAACCTGGAAAACAGGACGCTATCCTAGCCCCCTCCCCCAAAATCCGGACCCTCG
>JAACJT020002800.1:0-11205 GCA_009936485.2 Gymnarchus niloticus
AGAGAATATGCATGAGCAGAGCAGCGATTCAAGGCGGCAGAATAATGGGTGATAAAAAAAAAGTTAAACAGAAACAATTTATCCCTGCACCTCACCAGAATCAATGTTAAAATATAAGGAATTACTTTAAAATGTAATGCAATTAAAATTTTTATTTTGTTAAAGTTGTGCTATAATGACCATTACATTCTGACTGATATATAACATATGTTTACACTTTTGAGTCCTAACTCTGGTATTTAAGTTTGATACTGTAGCAGTATTTCACTTAAATGTATTTTTATTTATTATTGTGTCATTTTTTTAATTTTTCTAAATTAAAGTGTTATTTTTGTAATATACATGTGCATTCATTGCTAAAGTATTGGTAAGAAACACACTTAAGTCTGGTGCTCCTAGTGGATAAATTTGGTGTGACATTTGCTAATGCAGGTCATATGCAATAGCATGTTCAGCTGGGCTCCTCCTGCGACTTGGTTCAGCATCTGATACAGTACATTTGAATTAGCAGTACCACTAAGAGCATTTTAACCCACTGATCTCCTTGAGCTATAGAAGTTTCCGGAGGGAAATGCTTGTGAGCCTGTTTGCCAGTGGTTGCCATGTTCAGCCAGACTTCTGTCATTAAGGTCACACTGGGGACCTCAAAAGGGCTTACAAATCAAATGCATCACACTCCAGCCATTGCAAGCTTGAAACGTTTCCTGAAAACTTAATCATAACCTTAGCGGTACATTTATTTTCATGGTATGACATAATGCTTTGTCAAATAAATTGGTGGTAAATCTTGTGCTGTCTGCAATCTATGCTGTTAATCTGGATCAAAGTGCTTTTGCAAAAGTGACCCAGCGGATGTAAGGCATACTGCGAAGCTCAATGCCTTTGGTGAATTACGAGGTCAAAGATGATTGACAGTGGATGTTTTGTTTGTGGGATTTAACATGAAGAACCAAACCATGTTAGATGTTTGACATCTGTGCATTTATTGCTATTATTATATTATGTGGCTTACCTCCCACTTTTTATTCAAAACAACTTACCTTTTTATGGAAGGGGGAATTCGTGTTAAGAACATTATTTAGTGGTCTCTCTTTGAACATTAATCTGCGGTGTTCTGGGTACATGTACGAGTTACGTACAGATGCATGTTTTGACATCATAAATGTTCCATCTTTTGGACATTTTTAGATGCAGCTGTGAGATGGGAGGGGGGTTCATGCACTGATGGAACACCACTTTGAGGAAGCATTTTCAGTTGTTTCGCATACCAGAATGTGTCCACATGGGTTGCCAGGCAACAGCACTGCTACACAAATCAGGTTTTAGAAGCTTGGGTAGGAGGAGTATGCTGTGTATTTGATGCTGTAAATGCTGTGCGTGCTTTAACTTACTTTACTGTTCCTAACACGAAAGTTGTTATAAAAAGATTTGCATTCCTCTCTCAAGCTTAACATATTGTCTTTAAAGGTCACTAGCAACACATTTTATATTCATGTATTTTTGCTATTTATGTAAGTCACTTGATCCCAGATGTTTTCATCATATTAAGAAGATTAGGTGGTTCTGGTCAAGGTTTCATTACTTTTATTTTACCAGTTATTTATGTGTTGAATTTGCACGGCGTCTGTGTTTGCTGCTGTTCTTATATTATGTTTAGCTAAGACCTGAAAAACCCTTATAAAAATAGACAACTCTACAGCTACGTATTATGCACATTAGGGCTCAGTGCCTGTGTCCAGAAGGTCATTGGTTCAAATCCCATGACTAGCAGAGCAATCATATTATTCTTCAGCCCTTGAACAAGGGGTATCCCCACTTGTATCCCCAGCTGCCCCAGCAGACCCTGCACCCTGATACCAGCTTGCTCTGATGTCTCACCTGCATATACATGTGTGCCTGTCTGTCATGGAAAGCAAGATGAGATGGAAGATGGGAAATCTATCCAATTTCTTTAAGTGGATGAATACAGTACTATTATTCTCTACTCATCAGGAGTGCTTAAGGGTACTCTATGATCATTTGTGCTATTTGCAAACTAGGTGTGTGGCAGATTTGTAGGTAAACACCTATGTGGAACCCAAGGAGGCACCAGGCATTAAGGGGATATCAAGGAAGGTAACAACAGATAGACTTGTATCTGTGTATGGGATAAGGTGACAGCGGTACTTAGTGGGTAAGACTGCATTCATGACAGTGACACTTCAAGGCTGCACAGTGGATAATATTTCTAAAAAAAAGGCCTGCAAGAATCTTCTGTTGGAGGATTGCAAGCATGGCTGGCTGTCGACTTCCTAAGTATTAATGCAACGTAATTACTGCATTTTGTAAAACAAGTGGTGTGCCGGAAGCTGACTGCCAGAATCCCTCTTTCGCATGTTCAGCAAAGTGAAAGACTGAATTGAGTAACTACATCCCGTCTTCCTTCCCAAACATAATTCGGTTTGAAAAGGAAGTACAGTCAGGCTTTGGCGCGATGGATAAACAAAATGAATGTGCAGATTATTTATAACCAATGTGTTGAAATGGAGATTTGCCATGCAAAGTCCCCGATAGGCCTTGCACAACTAGCAGGGTTGTTTTGCGTGGAGACTGGATTGACGTCATGCTGTTTTCTCACGCCACAGATCACGACTCCCGGCTTCCCTGTGGTGGTGAAGATGGGCCACGCCCACTCTGGGATGGGAAAGGTAGTACTGCTGGTCTTTCGTTGTACACCATGCCAGCTGAGGTCTGGAACATCATTGTCAGCGTCTTAACGGGCATCTGCTTATTACATTGAGCTGGCTGACTGACACTGATTCAACTCGCACACTCAGAAAGAGATTGTTGCCATGTAAAGTACACCTTACAACTTGATCACATGATTTTATACATGAATTTTTACATCATGTAATCAAGAACATGATTTCTAACAGACTGTCATTCTTAAAAGACCCAGGTTTGATTCTTGTTTAATTTTTGTCCTAGCAAAATAAAATCCAGAAGTTATTTTTAAATTAAATGAAATCATGAATAACTTTCTGCTGGGTAGCTACCAGTTTGTAGTCAATACTGCTATGCTGACAGCATATATGCTTATTTGAATTTGCAGAAATGACATAGGCCATGTAGGCTCTGGTACAGAACTGTGATGATGTTACACAGGCATAGTTAAAAATCTATTTAGCACAAGTTTCCAAGAAATTGATACACCTAAATTGCCTTAACATGAAGTGAAACATGGGGAATATTCTTCTTTTTTTCACATATTCGTGAAATTAAGATCAGTAATACCCACAAGTGCCCCAGGAGCATCACTGGAGATGGCATGGTATGGAACAGCACGTTCTTAACTGAGGTGCCGTCCCTCCAGGTGAAAGTGGACAATCAGTATGACTTCCAGGACATTGCCAGTGTGGTGGCCCTGACTAAGACCTATGCCACTTCTGAGCCCTTCATCGATGCCAAGTATGACATTCGTATCCAAAAGATCGGGACCAATTATAAAGCCTACATGTGAGTGTAATCAGGTGACCTTAAACACGAAAACAAAAGGCCATGTGAGCATAAGCATCATTCCAAGAAAAAATAAAAACGGGCCTTAAATTTTTCAGGGCTTAGGGCATTCTTTGGGAAATTTTATATTTTTTATTCTTATAGATTAAGATAGCACAAAAAGATTACAATATGTTTTCACAAATGTTTTAAAAGATTTTGGTGAAAATTTATGAATGTTTGCTTCACTATGGAGATTAAATATTTGAGGAAATTCTTTTGTAGATAGGAATACTCAGTTGTGGGGTACAGTTAATCATCAAACAACTGTTAATGTTGTCTGTAAGAAAAACCTTATAAAGAGTGACTTGTAGGATGCCACTCTCAATCTGCTAGTTATGTGTTATCTTATATGGTCATTGTTACTGATGTAATTTATTTTAAGAAATACCATTCATACAGTTAACAAATATCGAAGGCAGAGACCACAGTGAAACACAGTAATATGTTTCACATTGGCTACAATAATATTATGACCTTAAAATATTTTTGCACAAATTTAAATTGATTAACAGGCACTTTTTGCAAAGCATCTCAGAATTACAGTTACAGTATGTATACTTGAATAAGGTAAATGCAGCCATAAACATGCAAACAGCCATAGTAAATACAGTCTATTCAGTGTATGCCCTACTTCATGATGTCATGAGCCTAATACAATTAACAACTATTCTTTTGTTGCATTTTATTGTTTTGTCAGTACAATTGAACTCTATTATAGATTGTACGTTTTATGATAGCTGTAAAATTTTAAGACTCCTGTAAGCCTACAGGTGATCCCTCCATTAACTGGCAAACTTCAGATGATGATTCAGGTTATAACTATAACCCGTTTTGCCGTATCAGCTTGGGATGATCTAAATGATTGACGCCTGTCATTTGGCAGGCGGACATCAATTTCTGGGAACTGGAAGACAAACACAGGATCTGCCATGCTGGAACAGGTGGCCATGTCTGACAGGTGAGCCTGCGATTCCCTGGGCACTTTCTCTTGTCTCTGATCTCGCCAGTCGTTCTTTCACCTGCCCGCCCCGTGTATCTTCTGGCGTTTAGTGGTGCGTCCGTCATTTCCTGAACAGCACAGATCCCCTTGGTGTTAGATGGTGCCATGTCACCAAATGCCATCTTACTCACCAGTTTCTGGAAGGTTCAGCAGATGATTGCAGTGTTACTTCGTCATTTGTGTTAGGATGATCTGGTCTTTACTGTTTCTTTCCAGTTCATAAAATGCAAGAATAGTTTTTTGCTTTTAATTCATGAGTTATGGATTGAGAGAAGGATTTACATTTCTGTTTATAATACTAAATGAAACCATCGAACTGTTACACTTATGAGGGATATTCTTACAGCCAGATTATAGTATCAGGCTGAGCTCTCAATACCTTTCAGTCTTCATACATGCTTTGTATAACTCTCCTCCAGAAGTTAGTTCAGCCTGGTCCAGATAGCCCGAGCCTGTTAGAGTGAATTTATTTTTGAGGGTTTATTTTGAGCCACGTTTTATTTGACTGAGAAGGAGTTGAACTTATATAAGGTATAAATATCATTTAACCCTCTTCTCTGTCAAAGAACGTATTCCACTTTCCATTGAATGAATCCCAATGCCACCTCAGCCCTAACCAAAGTATGTCAGTACTCTTTGGTGACAGCCCTCGTTGAAAACTGTAGTTGTGAATGCCGCTTTATTCACCTGCATGGCCGGTGTTGACATGCCAGTCTGCAGCATGGCCTAAACGTGCTGTGATTTTTCCACTGCTCCCCATCAAACCAGTATGCACAAGCAGAGACAATTAATTGAACTGGGATGTTGACCCGTGCTCTCAGGCTGATCAAATAAATGGGAGCTCCAGATTAACACAATTAGAATGCCAACATGGAATGGATTTCTATATGATAATTATACCATAGATTAGATTGGTATGGATTTTATGGAAGTATTATGTACCTGGTCATCCATTCTAAGTATGGCATCCAGATACCGGTAGGTTTCTATCAGCATCCTTGATAAGTCTGCAAATATTGCTTGTCAAGTGGCTTATTTCAGTTCATTGCTCTGATTGGTTGGCAGGTATCGCATGTGGGTGGACTCCTGCTCTGAGGTCTTTGGGGGTCTAGACATTTGTGCAGTGGAGGCTCTTCATGGTAAAGATGGAAAGGATTACATAATTGAGGTAAGAGGTCACAAATCACGAGCCAAAGCCTATGTTTGCCTAATCTATGAAGATGAAGTATACATTTGCACATGGACCTTTCTTCTTAGACATATTTCAAAACCCAATTTCAAAGTCCTTTACAGACATCTCTGTGTATTTCAAAAAAGCCCTCCAAATTAGTCTCTAAATATTTCACACCTACAAGTATGAACTTCACAGCTTCTGTCAGCCCAGGTTTCCAGTCTCCTGCTGGGTACGTGACAGTGTCTCCCCAGTGGGGCAGCGCTGTTTGACGCAGGGCTGCTTCTTTGCCTGCCTGGGACAGCAACTACATCCCCCCACGACTCTTTCTGTTTAAAGACAGACTCCCTGGACAAGCTCTGAGCATTTGGGCTGTGCTAACTTGGAAGCCTCCATAAATGTGGCATTTCATTCAATTTTAAGATAAATTATTAAGCAGCATTTTCTACTGCATCATGCTGCAGCTGGAGTACCTCGCAAAGCACAAGACACAGGCACATTGTTGGGTTCTTATTTGACCAAGTAGCATTCTGACATGCTGGCAAAATTGTGCCATGTCTTATTTTAATAACGCCTACCTTGGTGAGCTTTCATGAAACAATGCTGTTTTATTTTCAGAACGTAGGAGTTGGAATTTGCAGTAATGCGAGGCACATTCTCGTGGTTAAGCATACAACAAAGCAAAATCTCTAGTTACCATATGCTGCAATTTTCTTCTGGTTGAATATTGCGATCTTCACACAAAATACCATTATTCAGATTGCGAGTTAATAATTAAGCAGAGCTTAATGCATTTTTGCCTTCTTAAATTTTGGAACATATCATGAGATTAGAAGAGCATTCTTCTTGAGAAAAATCCTGTTATCCGTTTTCATTTTACAGATATCCATCAATCTTATGGATAGTTCATAATCAGTCCAGGCACTGCAGTGTTGATTACTTCCTGTGTACCCTTTCCCCTCCAATCTAGAAGAAGGTAAATAGATGGAAAGGGGAAGTGTGGCTCTTCAGGCATGTACCTAGCAAGGCAGGACACCATCTGTTACGAGAACTACCGTGATGTGCTTCACTGCTGGTTTGAGAGGGACATTTTACAGCAACATATTAGAGGTCATATTCTGAATGTTTTAATTTATGTTTTGGAAACTGCTATAAAACCATTACAAGCTATTTTTTTTTAAAGTAAATCAGTCTTCTGATCTACTTATCTAAGTAAGCACCGAAGACATAATTTTTATGATATTCAAAATGCATTTTTTGATGTTTTAAAGGATGAAAATAATTTTAAGAACCTATTCTGTTGGCTGTTTCATTCTAGACATGTCTGGCACTAAAGTATCTCATCCTGGTCTGTCTCTCTCTTCATGTGGCAATAGGACATCTCTCCTGCTCATGTCTTTGTCACAGGGTGTTGTTCCACACATGTCAGGCCCTTTAACAAGGTCTCTCTCTTCATGTGGTAGTAGGACATCTCTCCTGTTCATGTCTTAGTCACAGGGTGTTTCTCTCTCCATTCCTCACTTTATACAGTCACACAGTGTCTCTCATTGCTGTATGTGATCACATGATGTTTCTTCTTCTGGTTTTTTTCCTGTCCTCTCTCAGGTGGTGGGCTGTTCCATGCCTCTGATAGGGGACCAGCAGGATGAGGACCGTACCTTGATTGCTGACTTGGTCATCGCCAAGATGAACCAAACCATCCCGCGCACCCCTATCCTTTCACCCATGCGTCCCACCGCTGGCCAGACAGCACAGGTGACCCTCACCCATGTTCACACTTAGAGGAAGAGCTGAGTTGTGTTAGTAAGGCTAGTAAGGTGTTGTCTAGCTTGGTGTCTGAAACTCTCGCCCATACCATCTGACAGCGTAATGAGTTTTTTAACTTTTTTAATCATCTAGTTTTTCTGATCATTTTTCTTACGCATTTTCCATTCTTGGTGCCTTTCAGTAACCTTATGATAAATGATTAGTTAATGTTAATGCTTCATGATGGTTTTTGTTAAGATGGTGTAGAATCTCCCATAAATAACTAAAACTTAATGATATACTAACAGGCTAAGTATTTGACTTACAAAGACGTTTTATTGCATCAAAATAACATCCTTGGAAGGGAATGAATATTTCTGTAATAATTTTTTGTATCAGGTTTATTTGTAATTAATTTTGAAAAACGTGGATTTTGGGGTGTTCTTCTTATCAATTGGGACAGTTCAGTTAAAGCGGAGAAAAGTCCAAAGTAAATACTTGACTATAGGTACTTCAGACAGTGTTCACATACTGTGTACAATAGTGCTGAACGATTTGGGTAAAATATCTAATTGCGATTTTTCTGACAGACATTGCGACTGCGATTTGATTTGCTTTTTTTAAAGTCAAATTTCCCTTCAATATTCACTGTGTAAGTATTAAGTATGTGCGGGGGGGAATTCTATATATTTTATCCAGCGTTTGGAGGAACTTTTGAAACCCATCTTTGGTCACGGTGTTAACAGATACTATGTCTTTAGCGAGGTAGTATGTTATGTCGTTCATTACCTCATGGTGCCTTCGTGCGCCCTTTTCATATGGACTAACAGTTGCAAATGACTTTGAAATTGTAATTTGTTTACTTGGGTATAGCATCACTACTTTCAGGTGACTTTTTGCCCGTACACTCGTCATATAGCTGCCTGTAGTGTTTTTTCAAGTGCTGATTTATATTTGTTGTGTTTCCTCTTGATATTGCGATTATTCCACGACAAACCTTGCACAATACCTTCTTTTGTTGCAAATCTGTCATCTCAAACCCGAATTACTCCCAAATCACCGAAGCGCCGCTTTTCTTCGGGACTAAATTGTCCAATGTTGCTTCTGCCTCAGGGAAGGCCGTTCTTCTGCACCGCAAACGTTAAGTTCTACTTACGTGTTTGTTGTTGGTGGGCGTATACGCAGTCGCCTCGGGCCACTTCTGATTGGTGAGCATGACAGGCACGCAAGGAGCATGGCACTTCGGATTGGTGAGCGTGACTGTCACACAAGGAGGGCGACATGAATTTGTAAAAATATGCAAATGACAGTTTTAAACCCTGGGTCAGACGGGCTGTACAATGTACATCCTAAATCGCAGCCTTTGCGATTTGCTAATCGCGTCGTTTCAAATCGCGATTTCGATTTGAGCTCGGTTCATCATTCAGCCCTAGTATACAATTTGGGGAGCTTTCAGAGAGGTCTGCGGACACTGTGAATACACTGTCAAGGGTCAGATACAATCTCACTTAGTCCTTTAGAAAGCCAAAGGATATCCTGATGATGTTATACTTTATTTATGGCACCCCTTAATCAAGCAGAAATTTCCTAAGAAGACCACAAAACCAAGTAATTCCAACTTCTCTAACAAGTTTTATTTAATTCTTGTTTTACAGAGGGTCTTTCCCAGTTAACGTTATCTAATTTAAATTCATTAATATTAAATCCTTTCTCACTGTTGCCTCCTTTAACTTCGTAGTGTACCAGATTGGGTATTTTATAGCACTGATACTTGTATGTACACTTCCAGTTACAGCTCCTTCTTGACTATTCAGCTTACATGCCTCTATAGTAGAGTCTACAGCAGTTCTCCCCCAGACCTTGAACCTGAAAATCACCAGCCTCACTGTTTCTTGACATGGTGCTAATTGTTGTCTCCCCATTTTCCTAATTTAGCCAGCAGTATCCCCTCAGTCCATTCAGGGACAGCAGAGGTCACCCCAGGCTGCTCAGCAAGGACCCCCAGCCCAACAACGGCCCCCTCCACAAGGTGAGGTTTTGCCGCCTGTTGAAGAACAGTGGAGGTTGCAAAATTCAGCATATGCAGAAGAAGTATTGTCATTTTTGAAAATGGGACCCTTCAGAACTTGGATCATTTCCTGATTTAAATCCTCATAAGTTAGTTCTGTCCACAGTAATCAAGTGTGTTATTGCCAAAGAAAAGCATGACATTTTGCTAGCAGGACTGCTTCTGTTAATTCTGTACTGCTGTTTCATGCTTGTCTGGGTTAAGGGGTACAGTACATCTTACCACACCCTCAGATGAGGGTGGAGAATACCAGAAGTGGTATTAAGTCACACCCGTACAAGTCATACACGAGTCTCAAGTCCTGACCTTCAGATCATAACCAAGTCAAATCACACCAGTATACTTAGTAAAGCAAGTTGAGTCAGGGTACTTAGTCACGTAAGTCAAGTTGAGTCACTGTACTTAGTCACGTAAGTCAAGTCGAGTCAGTGTACTTCGTCAAGCGAGTCAAGTCAGTGTACTCAGTCAAGCAAATCAAGTCAAGTCAGCATACTTAGTCAAGAAAGTTGAGTCATATTCAGGAATCCAGGTGTATAAATATTAGAGATATTGCCTTTAATAGAAAAAAAATACAACCTGGTATATACTACTACTGTTTTGTTTTATTATTTGGACTTGAATGTGAAAAGCATTTTTTATATCTAATCATGAACAAAATTCAAATGGTAAACTACAATTTGCATACAGTACTGTGCAAACATTTTTGGCATTTGTGAAAAAATGCTGTACAGTGAGGATGCTTTCAAAAATAAAGTCATGCATATTTTTTAGGTATCACTAAACATACAAAGTGGATAAACAGAAAAAATACCAAAGGCAGTTCAATATTTGATGCGAGCACCCTTGGAGCCTATTTCCTGTGAGTACCAGAGTACTCACAGGAAACCTGTGAGACATGGTGAGAACATGCAAACTCCACGCATGTTCTCACCATGTCTCACAGTTTCCTGTGAGTACTCCGGTTTCCTTCTGCAATCCAAAGACAAACGATCAGGCTAACTGGCGTGTTTACAATAAATTGCCTAAAGTGCGTGTGTGTGTCCTGTGATGGACAGGGATTCAGTCAGTGTGTACCCCAGCCTTGTGCCGTGCGCTGCTTGGAATAGGCTCCAGGCCACCCTTGACCCAGGATAAGCAGTTGATGGATGGATGGATGGATGGATGGATGGATGGATGGATGGAGTTTTCACATCTAAATAAACCTTCAAACTGGGAAAGGCTAAACTAATTAATATTAGTTACTATTAAAATGTGACCCAAAAATGAGCATATACTGCTATCAAAATATATTTTTTTAATATGGCACCTTTAATTAGGAATAATAAGATACTAATAAATTACAAATTTCTTTTGTGCAATTTAAAGAACGTTTGTTACATTGTTTTGTTTAGCTGTCAGCTGGTCTTTCAGTTTATTTTTTTCTTTTTGAGTTGCTGCTGTCCAGAACTGAAAGAAAATAGTGAAGATGCTTACTTTCAATGATGGATAGTGGTATAATACAATTTATAATTAGGTAAGACAACACTCCCCTTCAATGGATCACTGCCTTGTCGTGGTGAAGGGGCTTGCGTAGTTCTGTGAAACTATGAGCTAAGCTGTGTAGGGCCACCCAAGACGAACAGGTCGTAGCGGAGAACTCAGACCAAAGTGATCCCTGGAGAAGGAAATGGCAACCCACTCCAG
>JAACJT020002801.1:0-11204 GCA_009936485.2 Gymnarchus niloticus
CAGCATGATTTTTCTTCCCATTGAGATCTGATGTGTTTTCAAAGTGTTCCTTTAATTTTTTTGAGCAGTATATATGATGTAATTAAATTTCAACAATGGTGACCAGGACTGTATAACAGTTCTAATTAGCACATTCTCTCACCCACTTCTTGGCTGCCACTTTCATTTCGGCATGGGTAACTGGAACTGACACTCACTGCCAGGTTTCAACTGGGGAACCTCCATGATCGCAAGCATGACCCAGCACGATGACCACTAAAAGCAGCTGACATCTCAGGACACCCTGTGCCCAGCAGGTGACACTTTACAAAGGCAGCAGCAACCATGGCAACATTGCAGTCATCCACTATATCTACTGAGTTAAGCAAACAGCAGTCACAGATTTAAGTGCTGTTATTACAGGGGTTTTGGTATGTCAGGCCCAATGCCTCTTGCCAGTATGATCATACTCCTCAGCCCTGTGTAAGAAAGACCATGATGAAGAGGTCAACTGTTTGTGACTGTATAGACAAAAACAACACAATGTGCTTATAGGGCCATTTTCCCCCCATCAACTTAAAAAAAAAAAAAAAAGCGTATAGCTGTGCACTTTTCTTAAGTGCATTCTTCCAACTGACTTGAGCGCAGACTTACACGCTCTGAGGCAAGTTTTACATGCTTTGGGTGGGTTTTCGTCAAATAAAACAAATTGTGGTACATCAAATTAGATTTTTACACAACTGTAAATTTACAAACTTTCAAATTCACATGCAACTTGTGAAAAAGGCCTGAGGTTTATCAAATTATTGATTTATTCAAAATAGTCATTTAATTTGAGACAGTCTGAACTATTTAAATTACTATGCATTTAAAAAGGTCCAAATACACGTCTCGCCAATCATCTTCATACCTGTCAACCTCACTGGAATAAAAATTGTGATATCTACAATTTAAAACAACTATAAAATAATGGATAAACCATAAGTGCTGAGAATATTGTGCAGCAGGAGGCTGTCCGTAACAAGAAATTTAGTGCTACCGGGGTGGAACGTGATGCAAAATTTCATGTTACAGGGCAGGGGTGGTAAAGAGAAATTTTATGTAAGCAGAGGATCCAAAAATTGTACATCTCACCGTCATTTACATCGCACAGGCATGAAGTACTGGCTAGCGCTGAAAACCATGAGTTTCTTGGACAGACTTCACACGTATGTGCATGAATGAAATTATGTGTACTAAGATACAGGACAAATTGGATCCCATATTGTTTTAAAACGGGACACAGCATTTTACCGTTCAATGTGGGAAGACCCCATATGATACAGGATGGGTAGCAACCCTAATACTAGCCTAGTGCATGTCTTTGTTTTTCATGTCTTGAAATGTACCTCTGCATGCTTGCAATGTTGTGTTGTATTTTGTTATCAGGCGGAAGATAAGACTGATTTTAGAGAATTGATTAGAATGACAGGTGATCACGTTTCCATTGCGAACAGCAGGAGTTCCTCAAAGTTAATTGTACCCAGACCATTCACACACCGCTGGAAAGATCACAACATTCTAATCAACCTTCCCAATTACAGCTAGGTTTTAATTATTTTGTGACTGTCATTTTATTTTGTACTTCAGGAACATAAACAGTGTTACAAGTGTTTAATGACGTGTCTTCAAGTAACTTTCCCAAAAGTTCATCTCTTTGTTCAACCGACAACACAAACAGACTTAAGTACAACTGACAAACCTTACTGCACATCAGTAAACTTAGTAAAAGTTTCTTGCCTGCCCACATCACAGAGGAGCTGCAGTGACTCGGCTTGGTGAGTGAGTCCACCGCCTCACCTGTAGTGGTGACCCCACAAGCCATGTGAGAGAAAGAGAAAGTGTGGCAAGTAAGCAGGCATTAAAAGCGGCTAAAGGCTAACACAACCACACCAGCCATCCCGTCCATTCTGCTTTCCAATCTCTGCTCACTGGACATTAATCTGGACTACCTCAGACTGCAACAAGCAAACCAGATCGAGCTGCGGGACTACTGTGTTTTGGCTATATCTTCAGAGAAACGAGACTAAATAACAACATCCCCGATGTGGCCGTTCAGTTAGAAGGGATGCGTCGTTTTCCACGCTGACAGCGAAGCCTCGTTGTGCAAGACAAGCTGTGGTGGCGGACTGTGTATTTACATTAACAATGAATGGTGTACAAATGCTGTGGTAGTCTCTAGTCACTGCTCTCAGGTGCTGGAACTCTTAACGGCAAAGTACAGACCATACTATTTACTATTTACATTCCTCATGACGTTAACACTAAAGATGTGCTCAGCAAACTGAATTCTGCCATCACCGTGCAACAGTTTCTTTCCCCACGCTGTTTGACTACTGAACAACCTTCAGCTTCCTCCACTCATCCAGACTTAGCCACACTCCCCCACACTTCTCTTTTGCACCAGAAACTTTATTCTTCAATGTATTGTACGTTTTGCACTGTGGTTTGTACCATATTTAAAGTATCCTGTATACGTATAATCCCCCCTTATATTATATATATAGATAGCCCTTGTCATGGTCAATGTTGCACTGTGGTCCTGGGGAATGGAATTTCACATCACTGTACTGTCATGTATAGATGATATGACAATAAAATCCACTTGACTTGATTGCAACTTTTTTCTCTAACATATTTTTTAAACAATTGTACATACTTTTTTAATTAAATGTTATGTGTTTTTTTTTTTGTTCAATCGGCATGTGTGCTGGGCTAGTTTCATTATTTATATAGACATTAATTGAAACATTTCCATCTTATCTTCAGCAAGTTTTGAACATCCCTGTTACTCTCTGTGGATTTTAGGTACAATTTACATTATTAATGAAAAGTCCATGTTCCACGTTTTACTTTCAGCTGAAATCACCATGGGCATTCCCGCTTTATGTCAGTATTTCAGTTTGCACTGCCTCTCTTGCAAGTCCACCTTCAATCTGAAGTTACGCCCAAGGGGCAGGATACTTCAGCTGACGAGAGAATACATGTAGCTGAGAGGTGTGTAAATAGTTACACAGATAACAGACTTAAGCTCCTGATGGGAGAATGCAACCCATAACGAGAATTACCATGGCTCTTACAAGAATGTTAGGCCTATATTTTCTTCCCTAATTATAGTGAGATGCTCTTCTTAAAGACTGGGCATCCATTTTAATCATCTTTTTCAAACTAACAGCCTTCCAGTCACCCCATCAGCAAATCAGCCAAAGCTGCTGAACTGCCTGCATTTTTTTCTCTAGCTGAAGGCTGGTCAATCTTCACAGAATGACAGTGACATCAGGTTACCATCCTGCCCAGTGTGTTCACCAGATGTCAGTTCTGTTGAACATCTGTAGGATTAACCTGGTTCAGCATTTGGAACCACTGAGGACTCTTTATGCTCTGTGGGAAGTTCTGGTGTCAGCATGGTGCGGCATCCCTGTGGAAATGTTCAGAGGCCTCAGTGAATGTCTTGCCACGCAGCTGGAGTACTGGCAGCACGAGGAGGCCATACCACCCACTAAAGGGTCAACTATTTGTCAACTATTGTAAGCTGATGTCACTGTCATGCTCCTCAAACCATTCACACACATTCCTAACGACATGGTAAGGGGATTTATCCTGTGAGAACCAACCTGTGCCATCAGGGTAGACACTCATCATGAAGGGGTGGATCTGGTTTGCCAGGATGGACAAGTGACCTGGAGTGATCAGTAGGACCTGCTTCTGGTTAACTTGTGCCAGTCCTTTTATTTCGCCTTTCTCATTTGTACCTTTATTGGTGCGCTACCTGGCTGTGGGGAAGAGCCAATTGTTCTACAAGGGAGTGGTGTTAATGTTGTGGCTGATCGGTGTATATACTGCAATTCATAAGTACCTTTACAAAAGAGGAGACAAATTTTAAAGCCTGACACTAAAAAGCCACAGCCAGAGGGTGTTTTTTAATGCTGTGTCAGCACTTCCATCCAGACAAAAGTGAGCTCTTTTTAGCTCTAGTTCAACATACAATATGTCAAGGAAAAGCAACATGTAAAGTAAAGGTTACACTGCAAGTGATGCAGAGAATAGCAAAAACACCCAGACAATCAATGAAGAAAACACTTGTACCCTTTGTTTATGCTCTCAAAAGATATTGAGACTTCATGAATAAATTCTACAAGCAATCATCTTACATTATAAAATACTGATGACAAAAGCTAACCATATACAGTGTACACCTCAATTCAGAGGCTCAGAATGTTCAAACATCCATATTTTTGTTACAGAGCTTTCAAAAACTGCAATTTTAGTGAGCCACTCAGAGGCATACTCCCCCCCCATGTCCCGTTTGTAGTGACTACAGAAGAAACATCTTGCCGATCACGACTCTTTCCATATTCCATTCTTCAGGTAAACTTTTTTTCTAAACATAGTCAACAAGAGAGATCAAGAAGTTGTCTTGGAAAAGTGAGAGAGGCTTACTATTATTCACACTGAAGAAATCACCACCATTGTTTCTCACAGCACAAAACAGTGACACATTTCCCTCTGTGCTGCCCTGGGATAGAAGACATTCAAGTCTTAATACAAACATGCTTGTCATATTTTTATGGTGTTAAACCAGGTCATGGAAAGGACAACCACTGAGAACTGAAAACTTGCCTATGAAGTTCTACATGAAGCTGGGTAACAAAAGACCAGAGCATCCAGCTGTACGAATTTTTTTTTTTTTTTTCCAGCACATCTCTCTGTTTATAGTAGTAGCTCACACTGATTATTCATGGAGCATGTGGCAAGTTCCCCTCCCCACCTGATAAGACGGGTTCTCTTTATCTTGATGCTATTTTCAATAATAAAGAAGAAATTATACACTACCAAAGACCTTTTTACAGCCTTTAATGGCTTGACTGCTTTTCTGCCTCTGTTATAACAGTCTGTATCCAGGGCTTTGCTCACAAGTACAGTAATGAGGATTCAGTCTCCCTTGGAGTCACTGAAACTCAGTAAGAGTTTTAAACAGCAGGGACAGATGTCACTAATGTAAACGTAGACCCCCTCCCCCAAAGATAGAACTGTCACCTCAAAATGTTCTTGGACTGAACCAATTATACTTACAAACTGAAAAGGACATTTTCTCTTATAAAACACTGTCCTATTCTCCTACATATTTTTAATAATTTGATGACATTTTATCTAACTAGACACTTCAGTGAAAACTTATATTCATGTAACAATGGGTACACTAAAAGGGACAGCTCCAGCCTGGATGGTGTGTCTGTCTGTCCATCTATCTAAAAGTGACAGGCCATTTCTTTAGCTACCATTGGATTTGCTGTACAAAGGCTCTTAAACTTACCTCCTGGAGAATAGTCTTGGCTCTTTGGACCGCTTCTTCATACCCTTTTTGCCGGAGCTCGCTCAAACTCTCATAATATTCCTCAGGGTCATCACTCTCTGTGAAAAGCACCCGAGAAAGGATTTTCCACCCACATGTGTCCAGTGCATGGCCCAGGTAAACCTGCAGCTGGTAGCAAAGAGTATCCATTTCAGCCTGAGTGACCTCAGGAAGCCCAAACAACACCGTCCACATTCCTGATGGCTCCTCTGGTAAAGGAGGCAAGCATGGGTCCAGGTCCGAATTGACAGAACACAGCTGAAGGTGAACTGCCCTCAAGTCCTGGAAAGAAAAGAGTCCAGCCCAGCTATAGTCCTCTCTGGTGTTGCTTTCATAGTCGTCCTCCACGTTATAGGAATCGTCTTTAATTGGTGGCGCGTTCAAACTCATGTCTCTCCACGACGGTCCAACAACTTTACAGCTACTTTTAACAGGGCTTGACATCGCGGCCGAAACGACTTTTGTTTGAGTCTTTGTATTGGTCGCGCTTTCAGCTGGGTCATACTCAGTCTTTTCTCTGATCGGACTTCTACAGCACGCATGAATATTTTCCAGGATCGACCCGACCACCCCAGCCCCGGCGTCCCTTGCAGCGCTTCTCCTTTGAACAGTTCTGTTGTGGCATGTGATGGCGAGTTTTCCCTCCACCTTATTCCAAGCAACAATAAAAACAAATTTATGTTTTTCCTTCTCTTCAAAAACGTTTGGTCGAACGGCCACCCACCCTGACTCCAAATTGTCTTCCATCGTGAATGACATTTTTCAGCGATTCAACTAACCAGTACACTGCTCCATCAAACAGTTCCGATGAGTGTCCGCTGTCAAATTCGTCTGCCAAAAATATTTGGTGTATTCTTAAGGCTAAAACGGAAAGGTCCCTCAAAATATGGTGAGGATGACTTTTTCCTTGCAAACCAGGGGATAAATCGGACTATACTGTGGAGTCTCGGGAAAGAAAAATCAATAAGTGTTTCCTGAGTGTCGACACTGAACCGATATCATGCACTCTATTTGACTCTACTAGCGATGCGGCGGAACATAAGGTCGTTTTGTTCGCGCAGCTTCTCGGACCAGGCAGGTGATGCAAAAGGGTCTATTTGTTTACAACTGCTCAGAGATAAAACTCCACAATCATATTCAGTATTTTTTCATCCCCCATCCCCGGTCTCTAGCTCTGCCCTCACGAACTGCATCTCCATCGCACGACTCGATTAGAAACTTCCAACCCACATTGCAGCCGGCTTCTAAAAGGCCTTGCCATCAGCCGAAGATTAGTGTGTATCTGTAATGGTTCGTTTTTGCAATCCCACCCAGCATCCGTTTCCCCCGACGTACAACACACTCCTCCGAACCTCTCTCCATAGCAGTGATCCCTGCCGACGGACTCCGGTGACGCTATGGACGTCAGATGGAGAGGGAGGGCCGGGTAGGGCTGTACGCAGTTGACGGAGTGACGCAGTTGGTGCTGCCGCAACGAAGTCAACAGAGGCGACTCTGCGGCGGAGAGTTGCGCAGAGTGATCGCAGAATTCGGAAACGGCTACGCGCAGGAGTTGCGCAGTGTTTCTCGTATTTAAGCTAGCACAGTGCATCCTGCACCACTCTGGAATTAACCGACAGACGCATTATGTTTTGCGACAAGTGCCTTGCGTATATTGCTTAAGATTGCTGGGGAGTATTGAACGTGATGTCATAGCCAGTGCTGTAGCGGAAGTAACTTCGGGTGTGTGACGAAAATCCCCAGCAAAGCTCTCAATGTCTTGTTACTGTATAGTCGTTGCTATGAAAACTGTGTTCCATCTGAGACAAAATGTTAAAATTAACTGTTTCTGATTACTGGCAATTAAATGAATGATGCCAAGAAACGCCACCTTACCACAACACATGCGAGTGTGGATTTTTATCGTTTTGTGCTTATTCTTAAACACCGTTACACTTTCTGCCGTAATTAATCTATTATTATAGAACAAAGTAGTATTAAATATCAAAAATAACAGTAAAATTTATTTATAAAGCGCCTTTCACAGACAAGAAGTAACAAAGCGCTGTAACACTAGAACACCTTTAAAATACCATCAAAATGACACAAAAAGGAAAAGTAAATTAACAAAATTAGTAATAATAAAAATAATTAAAACAGACTATAAATAGAAGACTACTCAGCTCTATTCAAACGCCTGCTTAAACAAAAAAGTCTTTAATTGCTTTTTAAAATAGTCAACTAAACGCAACTCTCGCAGGAGACCGTTCCAAATCCTAGGTGCAACAGACTGAAAAGCACAAGCCTGCGACGCGATACAGCATGTCAGTGAATAACGTTTTCTTAGTAGATTGTGTTTTGTATTCTTATATGTGACATGCAGCTCTGTAATTTTCATGTGCTGGGGTTTGAATACATGCCAAATAAAAGACTGAAAATGAAATACAAATACGTCAAGGTTAAAGGCTATTTCATTAAACGTTTAGAGTAAGAGTTGGGGACATGCAGATATTGGAGCCCTTTCAGATTATGTTCTACTGTATTTATGTATACGTGCACAAGAGTAACGCCTGTTCCACATAAAACCAGAGTCTGAATGCAAGTCCTTTGGCCCCAAAGATTCTTTGCAACCATTTGCCAAAATCAGTATTATTATGATCAGAAGTACAATAATTTGTAATGGAAGCAATTCATCTCAGTGAGGGTTACAGTCCTAAAACACTTATTACTTATTTACATTTCATTTTGTTGTGGTTGGTGAGAATATATTGTGGTGACGGCTCCCGGAAAAGGCAGGAGGTGGAGACATCTTGACTTCTAAAGGAGGCAACCAACACCGATCAGCAGCCTTACATAAACACCGACTCGACATTACAACAAAACCTGGGGGTTAGCCTTGCATGCTCCCGCACACATAAACATGGTGGGACAAAACACTCAATACACATTTCCTATAATCTCAATCCAAAGGTGGCGCCACAGGCGCCGCTGCAATATATTGTTTTATCTTTTCTATTTACAGTACTGTGCCTTATGTAATGATCATAGATTTATTGCAAACTTGAAAATTAAGTAAGCAAATAATGATAGGCAGAGATATACAGTATTGTTCACAAGGATTTACAACCTAGTTCACCACGCAGCTGGGCACTGGAAGCCAAGTGTATGACGTCCTGAATATTCAAATGGATAATGCATATTTAACGGGGGATTACATGCTATACACATCACAAAAATACAAATAAAATTTTACATATTCAATTAAAATCAATTTTATTTATGTAGCACTTTTAACAAGGACCATTGTTACAAAGTGCTGTACATAGTCCTCAGCCCAAGGTCACCAGAGAGTAAGCCAAGGGCCATAGTGGCAAGGAAAAGCTCCCTCAGGAGGTAGCAATCCTGGGAAAAACCAGACTCAAAGAGAAAAGCACATCCTTCTCTGGCTGGCACTAATCAGGACAGATTCATTAATAGAATACAGTGAACAACAGTGAGAGGGTGGAACAATACAGAAGTACAACAGCATATTGGAGGAGGCAGTCAGGTGACTGAGTTGAACTGTGGGTTCAGTGACTCAGATAACGGCAAGCTAATCAGGATGGACATGTGGCAAGGAGGGAGTACATGATGGGGCAGTAGACAAATAGGGTGATACGTTGAATCCAGACCTCGGAAATTAACACCCCAGAAAGGCAGGCGAGGGGAAAGAGAAAAGTGCATGAGCGGAGCAGCAATATAAAATGTTTCTGTAAGCTAGACTAAACAAGTGTGTTTTATAAGCCTCAACTTATAGAGAGTGAGCCAGAGTCCTGCACTGCTGCTGGAAGACCATTCCGCAGCTGTGGAGCTCTGTAGGAGAATGCTCTGCAGGCCATTTGTAGCTATTTTCATTCATGGATCTAATAAATGATTTCCCTCCCAAGAGTGAAGCAGAATAGTAAGGGGTAGTAAGGAACTGAAATTCAGACAAATATACGATGGCCAAGCCATGCAAGGCCTTATAGGCTAATGATAGTATCTTAAAGACAGTATGAAACTTAACAGGAAATCAATTTAATGATGAAACTTCTTGGTTCCAGTTAGAACTCTGGCTGCAAAATTTAGCTTCAGCTGAAGTCTGTGTAACAACCCAGAGTTCCATCTAGAGAACCGGGTATAACAATAGTCCAGTCTGGAACTGATGAAGGCATGGGATAGCTTTTCAGCATCAGCAAAGGACAGCATTTTCTGAACATTGGCTATATTTCTCAGTAATGTACTGTAGTTCATGGCAGAAATTGTTCATATCAAAGTACATACATAAAGGACTTTACCCATTTCTTTAAGCATTGCATTTCATTATGAGTATTGGAACTGCAGTCGTAAATATAAAGTACATTGTTGATATCGCTTCAGCAATGTTTCTCTATTATAGAGACAAGATAACAGGACTCTTTGAACACTTCTTAGGTTATTTTTGAGAGAAATTACAGGAATCAACAGTATAAATTGCCCAGCATTTTAGATGAATATTGTTTTATTAAATATGTAATTTAGATATGAACCCAAAACATGTAATTAATGTTAATAATCCTTTTCATTGCTTCTTTGCTACTTGACTAACCTGCTTCTAGGAATAAAAGCATATCTGTTTAGTTACCATTTAGTAAGACAGTGGATTTAGGGGCAGACTAATACAGTCTGTAATATGGTACTACAACTGACTGGATTTTTAACCGGTTAAATTACTTATACTAGCTGAAAGACTGGTTGTTTTTTTTTTGTTTTTTTTTTTGCTGCACAAACTACAGTGGATGGTGCTTTGTGTGGTTATTCAACTTTGGTTATTAATAGTCTAGAAAGTCACATGGCATTTTATTTGGCATGTTTTTTTTTTCAGCAGCTCCAATAAGCTGGGTAGTATAATGCCTGCGGTATATAATTTCAAATTTATTGATTTCTTTTTCCTCCCATCAGGGTTAAAGTGAAACTCCTTGGATCAAGCATACCAAGCTCATCCTGGATCTTCATTATGACATTTGTCTTATTTCTCTACCCCACTGTTATGTGCCATTTTAACAATATGGACAAAAATATTGGGACACCAGTTAATGGGGGTGTTCACATACTTTTGGACTTGGGTAATTAAGCCATACTCATTCCTGAGACAGGTGTATAATTAAACACGCCAGTCATGCAATCTCCAGAAACAAACACTGGTGGCAGAATGGGTCTTGCTGAACAGATTAGTGATTTTCAATGTGGAACCATCATAAGATGCCACCTTCCTAACAAGTCAGTATCAAATTTCTCTCGAAGTTAACTGCAAGTGAAGTGACTGTGATGTGGAAACAACAAGAGTTCAGTTGTGATGTGATAGGCCACACAAACAGAAAGGGACCCGATGACCAAACAACAATACTCAGATTCACTGATGCTGTTGTAGCTGAATGATTGCAAATCCCATCAACAATACTTAAACATCTAGCCTAAAGCGTTTCCCAGAGTGGAGGTAAAGGAGGACCGATTTCTTATTTATACACTTGGTTTTGGAATGAGATATTGCACAGGAAGTGTCCCAGTTCTTTGATCCATATACTGTATATTTGTGTGTGTACATGTCCTGATAAGCATCATTCCAGGTTCATCTTCCATTCTGTTTGATTAATCCACTCAGGTTCCATTGTATTTCAGTCCACATCTTCCATCTCCAGTCCCAAAATCTGACAACCTACAAGAGACCAAGCTTAGCATTGAAGGTCAGTGGGCATTCATGCTTATCGCTTTGGATTGTTTGGTTTTGACTTTGATTTGGTTTGTTTCTGACTTACGATTCTCACTTAGTGCTTTTGTGCTTCTGATTACTATTTTG
>JAACJT020002802.1:0-57395 GCA_009936485.2 Gymnarchus niloticus
ATTGGATAACACGTAGCGCACTGTTGGCTTACGTTATGTTAATCTCTATTGTCCCAGCGGGGCTCCTGTACAATAACATTTGAGCTGAATAAAGAGTCTGGACGAAAACCAAGCGAGTGTGTTTAATTCATAGAGCATTTTACAGTGAGTGTTTATCAGTGGTTTGACTTCATATAAAATTTATTTATAGACATTTTATAAAATTTCACAAAAAGTATTTGTCATTACACAATGATTTGTGGACCCCCTGTTGAAGACCCCTGGTCTACAGGCATCAGTTAATGTTTATCGACTTGTTTCAAGTTTTAGGGTATGTCTTTGAGATTGTTGTTCTAAGAATGACAAGATCAGCCACTGTGTTGATGAGTTAAAGTGCTATCAAGATTAAGATCCCGGCACAGGTTGAAGGTATAAATTAACCTGTGTCTTGGTATCCTCTTCCAGCAGGAGATGGTGTATGTGGACCTGGCACAAGTCCACAGGTAGATGAGTCATCAAGTACCTTCCAAGAACACACCGGTCACAGCCGTGTTCTACCACTGTGACCTTGATCAATTTTTGCCTGAATATATACAATGGTAAAACAATTTCAACTCCAGTAGTAGTCTAATTCCAGCATCAATTTTCCACAATGCTTAAAGTTTGGAAGGATTTATTATGGACAAAAAAAATATCCAGGTAATGCTTGGTAACACTGAAGCCATGATGGTTTCTCAGAAAGATGTGAAATACTCTGGCTTCTATCTTCACAGATCAAATTTCACTTCCCTTTTCACATGCAAGCCGTAAAAACATGAAAGCTACACAATGTTTCACTTCCTTCCTGAGGTGCATTGTGCTGACACACTCTAAACTGTCACAAGCTGGACCTGGCTTGGAGTTCCTACTTGTACTGTATTTTCGTACTGAAGCAAGTAAATAAACCACTTTCAGATGACTGTAATGGACTGAATGGAATGGACTCTGTGTTGGGTAAAATTCTCCTATGAATGTTCTACAACCCCAAATCAGAAAAAGTTGGGATGGTATGGAAAATGCAAATAAATTAAAAAAAAAAGCAGTGATTCCCAAATTTACTTTGACTTTTATTTCATTGCAGACAGTATGAACCCAAGATATTTCATATTTTGTCTCATCAACTTCATTTCATTCGGTAATATACATCCATTCCTGCATTTCAGGCCTGCAACACATTCCAAAAAAAGTTGAGACAGTAAAGCATTTACCACTTTGTAATGTTGCCATTCTTTCTCACAACACTTAAAAAGACGTTTTGGCACTGAGGTTACCAAGCGATGAAGCATTTCAGGTGTTCTTTTCTCCCATTCTTCCTGCAAACATGTCTTAAGGTGTGTAACAGTATGGGGTTGTCATTGTTGCATTTTTCATTTCAAAATTCTCCACACATTCTCTACTGGGGACAGGTCAGGACTGCAGACAGGCCAGTCCAGTACTCGTACCCTCTTCTTCCACAGCCATGCCTTTGTAATGTGTGCAGAATGTGGTTTTGCATTGTCTTGTTCAAAAATGCATGGATGTGCCTGGAAAAGATGTCGTCTTGAAGGCAGCATATGTTGCTCTAAAATCTCAATGTACTTTTTTGCATTAATGCTGCCATTACGGAAGTATAAATTACCTGTGCCAAGGGCACTGACGTAACCCCATACCATGACAGACCCCGGCTTTTGGATTTGTTGTTGATAATAGTCTGGATGGTCTCTTTCATCTTTGGTCCAGAGAATACAGCATCCATTTCTTCCAAAAAAGATCTGGAATACTGATTCATCTGACCACAATACACATTTTCATTGTGTGATGGTCCATCCCAGTTACCTCTGAGCCCAGAGAAGTCAATGCTGCTTCTGGACATGGTTAACATAAGGCATCTTTTTTTGCACAGTAAAGTTCTAAGTGGCATTTGTGAATGCAACTCCACATTGTAGTGCTTGACGAAGATTTCCCAAAATAATCCCTTGCCCATGTGGTTATATCAGCTATTGATGAAAGACGGTTCCTGATTCAGTGCCGTCTGAGGGATCGGAGATCGCAGGTGTTCACCTTAGGCTTGCACCCTTGCCCTTTACACACTGAAATTCCTCCAGATTCCTTGAATTGTTTAATTATGTACTGTAGAGTGAGAAATACGCAAATCCCTTCCAATCTTTCTTTGAGAACATTGTTTTTAAACATTTCAATTTTCTCACACATTTGTTGACAAACTGGAGAGCCTCTACCCACCTTTGCTCCTTAAAGACTCAGTCTTTCATGGATACTACTTTTGTACCAAATCATGATTACAATTACCTGTTGATACCAGCTATTTGAAATCACATCATTATTTAATTTTTTTACCTCATTACTAGCCCTAAATTGCCCCTGTCCCAACTATTTTTGAATGGGTTGCAGGCCTGAAATGCAGGAATGGATGTATATTAACAAACGAAATGAAGTTGATGAGACAAAATATGAAATATCTTGGGTTCATACTGTCTGCAATGAAATAAAAGTCAAAGTAAATTTGAGAATCACTGCTTTTTTTTTTTTATTTGCATTTTCCATACCATCCCAACTTTTTCTGATTTGGGGTTGTACAATGAATGTTAACTGAGTGAGAGATGGATGAGTAAGCATTGATATCATATGTTGCACATGGCAAATAGAGCATGTTGAATCTTTACAGTACAAAGTAGGAAGCATAAATTATGAAATTTTGAAATAATTAGACCATGGGAGTTAAAGGTGGAACATGGGGCAAATTGAAGTAGGCAAAATGAGCACAAAGTGCACAAACACAAAGCAGAGTCCTGACTGAAATCTCATAGCCCCAAAGGTGTGGAAAGACACTGCACTAAAAAATAACAGCAAATGTCAAAACTGCTAATCAGGTTACAAGACATCACAGCCAAAAAGGCTTAACAGTCAAAAATGGAGTGATCTTATCACAGATACAACACAGCTGGCCGATGTTAGACAATTACAGGTGCTGAAACAAATCACCAGCAGAATTAGAAGGGAGAACATGCAGCGATTAGAGCTGTGATCATCATATGTAAATATGCCGCAGATTAATGGAGGAGTGTCCGTAGCTAACGCCATCAGGTGCCTACAGACTAACTCCGATAAAGCTCTGGTGTGTCACACATTTCCTTACCAGAAACATAAATTTTACCATCATAAAAGTACATGTCAGAAAATATCAATAATCTAGGAACAACAAAAAGGAATTTTAAGAGCTGGCTCCCTTGCGCCCTGTGACCCTTACCAGGATCATGGGTTAGAAGATGGATTTATGGATGGATGGATGGATGGATGGTTCTCTTGCATTCATATGCACTTATTCCAGATTTTAATTTTATTTATATATTTGTGGCTGCTGAAATTAGAACCACTCCCTTTTAGGAAAGCTAAGAGGGTTAACTTGCAAACTACTGAAGGATTTGTGATTTTTTTTGTTGAATTTCCTGTAGTCCAATCAGCCTACAATAATGGACACCAGGATGTGTTATGTGGAACCAGCTTCTCGAACAGTTCTGTGGCTGTTCTTCAGACCAAGTCCAGGTTTTAGTCGTGGAAGCCAAGCACATTCTGCCAGACCCCCACCCATCTTGAACCCGGACTGTGCACACGCTCTCATCTTGGTCTCCACAAGGGGGCACTATCGCTGAACACCAGGAGAGAAATGTGTTCTCATCCAATCTGCAGACATACTAAATGCATTCAAGGCCAAAAAATAGACACTTATCAGCTGCAGAGAATCATTTAAATCAATTAAATATACAAATTAACATTATTTATGTGTCAGGGTCACAAAGAACACAGGTTCACCGTGGGGAGGGCATCAGTCCATGTCAGGGCACACACTCGCACACAATGGCCATTCAGAAACACCAGTCAATCTAACTGCGTGCCTTCAGACTGGAGTGAACCAATATGACACAGGGAGAATCAGCTAACTCACACACACATAGAGCGTGGGGAGATTCAAACCCGCAACCCTGGAGGTGTGAGACAACTCCACTGAGCCACCCTAATAAATACCACTGTCAATTTACTAATATTATTTAGTATCCAATGCAATATTAATGTTTTAGCTTGTTTATAATGTATACCGATACAATTACGAGTACATCATAAAAAGGAGGTAAGCTAGTGGAAAGAAACAGGCTCAACCTTATTTAAAAGAAACAAGCCTTAGGTACACACTCCATGGTAAAAACATTTTCAGCCCTTCTCTTCAAATATGACCCCATATACAACTCAGCATTGGTTCATGCTGGTTTAAATCTTGTTTAATATCAGTCTAATAATCTGGGGGACATGGTGGCTCTCGTGTGGTCCCTTTACGTCTCCGGGGTTTGAGGTTTAAACCCCACTTTGGCTCTGTGGATGGAGTTTGCATGTTCTCTCTTCACAGGCCAAAGACATATTCTTAGGATACTCAGCATCTCCAAATTACCCATATGTACTCTGTGATAGACTAGCATCCCATCCAGGGTCTCCCAAGCAGTACTCACATTTACAAAATATTCATTTAATTTGCAATGAGTCATTGAAATCCGGAGAAGAAAAAAGAAAAAGAAAAAAAACTATAAATTGATACAGTTTTGCGGGGCATGAAGGAGATATAACCACTAGAGGGCAGAAACTGACACAAGTTTCATACCTATCAAAAGCATGTAAAATAACGGAGTTTTCATTATTGCTTGGTAGATGTCAGGGAAGTCATAGGGAAGTTCATTACAGTTATACTGGAAAGTGGTCAAACTAATTATTAATATTGCAGTTTGCAAGGACTCCTGAACCATGGAGAATTTTGTCATTGCTGTTAATCTCATAATCACAGATTATGTGTGACAGGTGTGACAATCATTCTGCAATCAATGCAGAAGAAAACAATGACCAGAAATGGTTGTTCTTCAAGTACAGAACAGAATCTATTCCTGTCCCGTTTCGTTAAACCCCGCATCTATTGTTGGACCTCTCTCTATTCCTGTCCTTGTTTCGTTAAACCCCACATCTTTTGTTGGACCTCTCTCTATTCCTGTCCTTCTTTCGTTAAACCCCGCATCTATTGTTGGACCTCTCTCTATTCCTGTCCCATTTCATTAAACCCTACCTCTTTTGTTGGACCTCTCTCTATTCCTGTCCCCATTTTGTCAAACCCTACCTCTTTTGTTGGACCTCTCTCTATTCCTGTCCTTCTTTCATTAAACCCTACCTCTTTTGTTGGACCTCTCTCTATTCCTGTCCTTCTTTCATTAAGCCCTACCTCTTTTGTTGGACCTCTCTCTATTCCTGCCCATGTTTCATTAAACCCTGTCTCTTTCTTTAACCTTGTCTTCATTACTATGTGTACTTCTCTTGGTTAAATAGCCAAACTATCATTTATAGAGTTACTAATAAATTGTAGTGGTGTAGTTTTAAATTTATTTCATCTTACTGGATCATTTGAAAAGTAATTTTCTTTGATAGCAAATAAGTAGTAAAAGAACAATGGCTATATATAAACAGAATCAATAAAGTATGTACATTGTCTATCCTTCAATAAGTCCATCCATCCACATCATCTACTTTCCCCCTATTCAATCAAACAAAATGCTCAGCCTGTCTCCCTCTATTAGCTTTTTATAGATGTCATTGCTTGTTTTGGTAGCCGCTAATATAAAGGCACCTCCCTACATGGAGTTGCCCATCAGGACTTCACAACCATGTCCTGATGACTCCTCTATGGGCTGAAAACAAGTTGTCTACTAGATGTTTTCCATCTGTGCTTCCTTGACAGTGGAACAAATTGTCCAACTACATCTGGTCAGCAGAGTTGCTCACAACCTTCATGAAGACATCTCTTCTGGGAACACCTGAATCTCATCCTACCACTGTTACTTCACACCTCACTGCCTTTGTTTACTGTTCCATTGGATGGTGTCACATGGCACTTCTGGAGGTTGTGTGGCATTATACACTTAAATATAGTTCCTCCTTGACTCGCTGTGTTATTTGTATAGCTCTGTCATATTACATTCTACAAGTGTTTTCCCCATATCTAATAATAATGTACTCATTTCTGGTTACTTACATGTTTTTGTTGAATTATATGACTCACATGTTAGTCGATTTAGACAAAAGCACTGGCTAAATTGACATGCATGTAAATATAAATCAGCAGTGATGAATTTCCAATGGAAAGCCTTTCCCAAAGAGTAGAGGCTGTTATAGCAGCAAAGGGAGGACCGACTTCCTCTTTATATCCTTGAATTTCAAATGAGATATTTCACAGGCAGATGTCCATATGCTTTTGGCCTATAGTATACTGCGGCAAAACCTCTTCTGTAACCTAAACTGATAAACTTTGGATTAGGGGTCTGTGTGCAATAGGCTCCCACTCTCCCTGTGACTGACCAAGATAAAACGTTAGAAGGTCGATGGATCGATTGATGGATGATGCAAAATGTGGGCACCATGGACTCAGTGGTTTGTGGTGATGCCTTAGACCTCCAGGGATGAAGGTTCGAATTCTGACTCTGTTCTCTGTGAGTTCTCCGTCTGTTGTGCAGGTTTCCTCCTGCAATCCAAAGTCATGAAACTAGGCTAATTGATGCTTCTTACTTGGCCCAAAGTGTGTGTGTGCATATGGGTACTGTGCAACGGACTGGCATCCCACCAAGGGTGTACCCCCAGCCTTGTGCCCTGTGCTGCCTGGGATAGCCTCCATCTCTACCCCCAACCTTGGTCAGGATGAGTGGTTGAAAGATGGGTGGATTATGGAAAATATGTAAGTCCCATCAGTACTGGAGCAAAAAACCATGCCCAGTTATGTACGGCCTGTCATTCATTATACTCCTAGTCATATGCTAGTCATTTAACAACGTTGTTGCATGTTGTTCAGGTTATGACAAACATTTAAACTACTTACACAATGTTGCCAATTAAAGAAATTTTGTGTTCCAGCTGGTCACACATGCTCATTGGCATACATCAGTAAGAGTGCCATGAACGAATTCGTTTCTCCTGTTGATATTAATTAGATCAGGTCTTTGCTGCTAAACATACTTTTCTGATATGACGTCTATGCTTCTCTTACTAATGTTCTTCACCCTTCTTATTAATTTCACTTGTGCCAAAAATATATCACAGTATGCCAGGTTACGTCGCCAATAGAATTTGCATGCCAGATGAAAACGGTGTAATTTAACTTGCAGCCATGGAAAACAAGAAATTTCTTAAACCGAACAGATAAACGCAGCGGCAGCAGACGTCAAAGCAACAGCGCAAAGGTGAATGTTGCGGCTTGAAGCCACACGAAAGTGCAATACTGAGATCGGTTTCGTAACGGTGCGTTCAAAAAGCCCACCGTTAGGAACTCAGTAATAGTACTAATCCTGGCCACACAAATCTAATTGTAGTTTTCTGACACACAGATATTCAGTTTCAACGTCTGAAAGGTTAAAAACGCTCGCTTAAATAAAGGGGATGCACGTTGTTCGTTACTCAGCGGTACAGAACCACTGGGACTGGACACTTTGCAAGGCACCATCTGCCGACGTACCCGGTGCCATCTGTAAGTGTCAAACACATTTTTCCAACTCGTTTTCCCCTCCTAAATTCCTATGTTTTGTGCATGAGCTCGCCTGTCACTAAGTAACAGAGATCGTGTTGTCATTGATTTAAACCATACGCAGATTTTAAGGTAATTACGCGAGCAAGAGTTCGAATGCAAAGAAATCAAGGGATGCAGACTCCGATGGTCTTAAAATCTGATTTATTTCCTTACTCATTTTAACATGTACAAGAATCAGTCATAGGCAACATATTTTGAGGCTTCCTCGTTCAGGTCTAATGATCAGGTCGTTAATCGAGCCTCGGTTAAAAACCTGCAGGTACAATTATGTACTGTTCCTCCCTTAATTGCCGTCATCCGGACACTAGATCATACGTTTGCATTATAAATGCAATTTTATTAATGTAACCTTTTTTTTTTTTTTTTTTTAAAGACGGAGCACTATACGTGCCCCCCAAACGAAGAACACTTTAACTGAAATAACGCGAGATGAGAATGAACACTCAACGCACCGAGTGAAACATCTATTTTACCTTTAAAGTGGACCAAAAGGCACTGTCTGTATGTTGTCATCTGCGACCTTTTCCATGACCAGAAAATTCTGTGACAGTGTGATCTTTGTACTCTGCTATTATTTTTAATGGATCAGGATTGAAGAAAATGTTTCCCTGTTTAGCATTCTGTGCATATTCAGTTTCTGTAGGGACTGTAGTTTACCTCTGCAGTCTGACTCTCTTCTCCAGAAAAGGGGGTTCATATATAATGGGAGAGGCTCACATGTCTATCCATTGGGCAATTAACGGAGGTGATGCCTAGTCAAAGATCAGTCAGTGTCCCAATAACAACTTTCCCTGATGAAGACCTGTGGTGAAGGTGTGATAATGCTGCCTCACACCTCTGGGGATGGAGGTTTGAATTCTGACCCTGCTGTGTGCTTTTATGGATTATGCATATTGTCCCCATGTTGGCTTCCCCCTCCTTGGTCTTTAAATTACCCAGAGAGAGTGTGCTTGCATGTACCCTACAATGACTCCAGGATGTACCCTTCCCCGGTCTAGGAGCAGGATCATGCACCTGGTTTTGACACTTTGGTTAAATAGCTCCATGGCCGAAGAAAACGATTCTCAGGTTGCTTAATGAAATCTGGCAGACTTTTTTTTTGGCTTAAAAAAGTAGTTAGGGAAAGATGCTCACAGCTAGGTGCTGACAGCACCATTTTAATAAAAAACAAACCCTAAAGAACTTGTTCTTCAGTACTACAGCTTTCAGAGCGTCTAAAAATAGAGAAAGGCAGATATTTTCCCCTCTGCAGCAGAGCGAATTCCACATGGACAGGAACTGAAGTCGAGCTAGGTGCATGATTTTGATAGCTGACAACACCCGGATTTCTGAATTGTTCCTCAGATCTCACTAATGAAGACCAACAGCGAACCAGCTGAGCGGGAGGGCGGGGCTTGAGAACAGCTTGACAGCAGCTACTACAGTGACACATCTGTGGTAAGTAAGGAACTGCACTTAACAATGATGGCTTGGCCATAGCTCTTAAGTAATTTAATCCATGTTCTCTCTGTCCTTCACTCTCTACCTTGGTACAAAGTAACCAAATGATGTATATAACTTTCAGCATGATCTATTAAAAACCAAACACCAAAGCAGCAACTTTCCATCGTGGCGACAGGCTTAAGTGTATTTTTCTTCCACGTACTGTAAGTGCACCTCTCTTTAGGTTAAAAAAAAACATATCTTTGTATTGTGATATCTTTTATCTCAATACAAATGTTGTCAGTTGTTGGTAAAGGAGATTCCAGAAGCCAATAAAGTCTTCTGGGAAAAGCGTTATGAATAAGCAGGCTAAAAGGTAGTGATGGGACAAATGAGGCTTCAAACATACCATGGTGGGTGGGAGGATCCTGATTGACCAATCAATGCTGGATACTCCCACCCACCGCAGCTTTTGAAGCCTCAACTGTCCCATCACTAGTTAAAGGTGAAAAAAAACACCATAGCACACCAAAACAATACAGCCCCTCTGAGACTCCGTGACTGTAACATCGCCTAAGTGCTTCCCATGACATTTCTGTGCACATCTTTCCATTTTCATAAAAATGAAAAAAAAAATATCAGGAATGTATATTTTACCTGCAGGAATCCTATAGGTACTGCATCCATAGCATCAGAGGGTTGAAATTTCAAAATCTGCTTTCACCGGCTGCCTACGTAGAAGTGAAATCAAACCCCGCCCCTTTCTACATTTGTCCGTTTGTTTGGAACCTTAAATGTAATGCAAACAGTCTCATTGTGAGGGAGAGATTTCATCTCCAATACAATGTCCGTACACAAGGAGAAAGGGGCCTTTCTTACAATCGTTTGGCGTTTTACGTGACTGTAGGGCACGTGCTGGACTAACAAGACGCAAACACGTATGGGCCCTGGTCTCAAACAGCACCAGAATATTGCTTGTTCATTGCTTACACGAACTCCGTACAACAATGCAGTAGTTTAACCGTCTTTCTGTAAACATTACAACTAACCAATAAAACTTGTAATATACACCTACAAAAATGCCTGAAGCATTATCAAAAATATGATCTCCATTTCAGTTGAATTATCTTACACAATTATTCCCTATTAAAAGACATCAAAAGTGCAAGAATAGTCTCAATAGCGTAAGGTAGCAGAAAAAAGGTTAACAGCTTACGACTCCTGGTAACTGCTTATACATTTCGCTGACACGTTCAAACGGTTTTTCTTTACGTACATACGTTTGTCATTTTCTTCATCTATTAGCATCTCGTGAGCCGAAAGTTGGATTGAGTCACGTGGAGATGGCAGTGGACTGAAAATACCCTCGGTGTGTTTGGAAAAATACATATTAGCAGTCTACTAATGAGACTGCCCGAGATGGGAAGTTATGTGTCAGGCAATCTCTGGAGGAGATCTCAGGCTGCACATCTGTGCTTGTCGGTTCGAGATACACAAATTCCAGATGTAGTTCCCGGCACCAGTGAGGGGCATCGAAAAACCAGCACCGCTAAATGCCCGGCCTCTGGACAGGGAAACCTGGGATTGATGGGCAAGGTTCAAAGTGCCAGAGGAGGGATGTGGGGAGTGTCACAGAACACCATTATGAGGTGGGCAGTGAAGGAGCTGTAGCTGGCAGAGGAATGGTGGCTGGGTTTAGGGTTAGGGTGTGCGATCTAAAAGCCGCTCTGGACAAACGGGTGACTGAGTAGCGCCTCAGCAGTGGGCCTCCTCCTCTCCTCCACAAACACCTGCCAAAGAAAGTCCCGGCATGCCTCGGACACACCCTCGGGCAGCGTCGGCCTGGTGGGCTGCGTAGCAATCTTGAAGATGGCCGCCATGGCCTCGAACTCTGCCCACGGCGGCTTCTGGGTCAGCATCTCCACCACCGTGCAGGCAACGCTCCTAGGTGAGAGACACAGGGAACCGTCAACACGACGCTGGCAACACTGGAGGGGAAGTGTGGAGATCCTTCCCCAAAGCAGCCTTTATTTGACACAGATTTTCATCCGGCCAGTACGGTGAGCTTATTGGCCAATCCAAGGAAGGGCCATGAATGGCTAGTCATTGCAAGGTATAAGCATGCACAATGGGGAATGAAGATTCACCACATCACCTAAACCTTAAGCCATCTTTGGTCTCAAGTATATTGCTCCTTGTTAACATTGCATTGTACAGAGGTACTCCTTTCATCCAGGAGCAACCATGGGCTTAGCGTCTTGCAGGGAGCTGCTAGCACAGCTCCTGAATCAGTCTGCCCCCCACCCACAGAAATAGCAGCAGAGACAGCGTATAAACAAAACGCGCTACAGGGTAAATTGACAAAGTGCAGGCGACTAAATCCAATACAATCGCTCTGCAGTCTCAGTTCTTCTCCTGGAAGCCATTCTAAGTATGACAGGTAAGCAGTATCAACACGTTCCCCTACCAAACATCGGCCTTCCTCCCATATCCCTCCCCGCTGATCACTTCTGGGCTCATCCAGTAGGGGGTGCCGGTGACAGTTTTGATCCCAGTGCCGGACATGCAGATCGTCTGGATGCGTTTGCTGGCGCCGAAATCCCCCAGCTTCACGTTGCCAGAGGAGTCCCTAAGGATGTTGGCGCCTGAACGGAAGGTAGACACGGCATTAGGACAAGTGCCGGAACACAAACGGTTTCGCTCAAATTCTGTTACTCGAATCAGCCGCTCAAAGCCACTCTCGTTTTCACAGTCAGTACACAAACATCTGCTTTTCCAGAGAATAAAATACCGCCTAAGCGTAGCCTCATTTGGGGGGCAGCTGTGGATGTCAGTCACAAATAAAGCTTCAGTATGGGTCTCTACAATGCCTTGAGTCTTCAAACTGTACTGGAAGTAACATTATACATGTATGACACGTAGAAACAATAATGTGATGATTGATGCTGACACCCAGAAAAGAACACATGGTTAGCAATTAGCACAGGTTAACTGCAGGTCGTGGTGCTAATCCCTGACCACCCGCTCTTTTCTTGTGGCACCCCCTGGTGTAGCATCTGTGACTCATAGCTCCAAACGCTACCTCTCCACACCCAGAGAGCCACCTGGTTATCAAAGGGAGGCCATTACTGCCCCCTAATGGTCATGCTGTGTCTATTGTTCACAGGACACCAGACCCACCACGTACGTTTTGCAACATACTT
Organism: Gymnarchus niloticus; assembly: GCA_009936485.2. Lineage (NCBI taxonomy): Eukaryota > Metazoa > Chordata > Actinopteri > Osteoglossiformes > Gymnarchidae > Gymnarchus > Gymnarchus niloticus. The sequence continues at coordinate 12,244 of JAACJT020002802.1, forward strand.
CAGATATAAGTATGTGTCAAGTGAATGCAAATAACATACATATGTAATATGAAAATATGACTTGGTCCTTTTGATTAATACGTTCCTGAGCTCCCTCAGGCACTCCAATGGCATTTGACTGCTCAGTACAATAAAAAAAATTTGGTTACATGCATTATTGTTTAAATTTAATAGATGTAAGCTGGTCCTCAAGGGCAGGAACTGTATCACATGCAGAAGGCACGAAAACATCTAGCAGTCATATGATTTCAATAACGGTGACATCAACAATAACAGCGTCATAACGCTTGTGGAAATTTTCCACCTCCTTGAAAACAGTCGCAGAAGAATGAGGTCTAACTTGTGTCCAAATGAGCTTTGGCAGTTCCTGAAAAAGACAGTGCACGGTACATTTGCGCTCTTTGGCGGAACTTGAGACAGACTTTGGTTCAGAGAACAGGGGCATTATGGGATTGGGGGGCAGGCACATTACCTTTGATGTCCCTGTGTACGATCATGTTGCTATGGAGATAGTAAACCCCCTGCAGAATCTGTTTGGTGTATTTGCGTGTCAGTTTCTCTGGTAAAGCCCCGTATGCTTTCAGCTGGTCCTTTATAGAGCCCTGAGAGAGGAAGAAGAGCAAAAGCTATGAGAAAGAACGGCCGCCAAACGTAGTGTTTTTTTTCCCTGTTGTAGTCCAGAGTAATTCGTCCACAGCCGTGTGTTTTGTGTCACCCACTGAGCCGAAGCTCCTCTGTCTTCTGCAGAATCACATTGAAAACATGGCATTTCCTGCCATTTCCTGTTTCCCCGGAGCCAATACTGAAACGCAGCGACAAGCCGCTTGACCAGAGAGGTCCTCTACACTCCACTTGGCAGTGTGCTTTCATCGAAATCCAAGCTTCCCCACCCCCCTTTATTTTCCAACCCCCAGTCCCCCCAAGACCCCCCCCGCCAATCCATGCTGGGAAATATTATCGATGCATCTGAGCCATGTGGGGCCCGTAAGGTCAGCAGGCAACAGGAAGAAAAGCAACAGGGTCCCCACCGCCACCGGGTTGCCAGCAGCGTGCCTGGAACATAAACATTCCCCTTTCCCAAACAATGACTCAAACCCATAGCAGTTTCTCCAAAACACATCATAAATGCGATTTGATTTTAACTCGGGCACTGACATGAGATTCTGCATGGCCGCTCGCTCAAAACGCTGCCGTAGAGAGTAAACAAAACATAAACGAGCTTGTAAACCACGTGAACTCCCTGCCAAGGGAAACTGATGAATGCTTTCTCGAGTCACTTTTCGCCACAGTGCCATTTCTTTATATCCTGGGGTGTCTGTGTTCTGAGTACGGATGGCAAGCACCCTAAGTTCGATGGCGGACACGGTCGGCCAGGGCCTTCCCGGTGTTCCGTCGCTACTACGCCTACCCCAGCCATGTATTCTACGAAGATGGCGATCTTGCGCCGCTCAGGGTCCCGCAGACACCCGTAGTACTGCACGATGCGTTCGTGCCGCAGGTTCTTCAGGAGCTGGATTTCGCACTCCAGGGCGTTCACCTCCTATGTGGGGGGGAGGGGCAGGAGAACTCAATAGCCATCCCTTCATCCTAGCCGTAAAGTACCACACACACACACTTCTGTGAGGTTCACAAGAAATATTCTGATGACTCATAATTAAAGTAGAGCAGCACAGCATCAAAACAGTTCTTTACTAAGGAAGTCCCTACAATGCTTGTTTTTTTTTTTCAGGAGTCTCCGTGAGGACATTTTCCAAAATCTGACCACAGAACAGCCACAAACATGTACATGAACATCCTTGCACTAGGTATCTCACATCAGGTGATTATGTAAATAAGCCTCATAGTACTGACTGTCAGGTACACTGGCCAGGAATGTTCTCAGGACGTCTAGATTTCCACAGCAGGTTTGAGCAGATACCTCAACGGGACCCCCTTGCAAAGCGCCTCTACCTCACCTTGCTGGTCTCCTGGCATTCGGGGTCGAAAGGCACCTGCTTGACGGCCAGCTCGCGACCCGTGTCAGCGTCGTAGCACAGGTAGACCTCCCCAAAGCCTCCTCGGCCGAGCAACTTCCCCATCCTCCAGTTGGCTGGTGCTCGAGGAGCTGTTGGGGGGGGTGAAACGGAAATCCCTTAGCCCTCCGACCCCCCTGGCCAATACACCACTAAAAGAGTCATCAGTCAGCATGAGGATTTCTGAAAGAATTTACTAGAAGCCATTCTGTAAATCAGCTTGGAAAAAAACTGTTCAAGCAACTGAGTGTCAGGCTACAGTGACTGAGTCTGGCCAGTAGGAGGCACTATGTAATCAATCAGACAAATCCTGTTATTATTCCAATTTAAAGCAAACATACAAAACATACGGAAACATGAGCAATTCATCTAAAAAAAGCAAGAAATTAAAAATAAGTAAACGCATTCCAGCTGTAATGAATCAGCCACATCAGCTGCTCTTTACAGGGAATAAATCAGTGAACGTTAAACAATGGCTATTTACTAGGAGGCATCACGTGGCATGTAAAGCCAACACGGATGTTTGAATAATGTCGTTGCACTCACACTTAAGCCGGGGGCTACCGTCTGGGGTCCGACCCGGCGCACACCGGTCGCCATACAGCAGGGTGGGGGGCACCAGCTGGAAGGGGCTCTCCTGAGGCACGAAGCTGCGAGGGAAGGTCCGCCGACCTGCAGGACGGCGAGAGCGGGCAGCGTGAAGCCGAGCACACGTACGAGAAGCAGGATAAACGTGGACAGCCACAGTCAGGAAGAAAAGAATGCAGAAAGACAGGAGGGACACGGAGTGGACAGGAAGGGGAAAGCAGGCACATGGAGACAGTCAGGCATGGACACACGCGAAAAAATAACAGAAGGATTAAGATGACTGTTAGCTGTGACTTCCAGCTAAGGATGAAAGTCTGCTAGGATATTGTGCTTTTCCACTACATGGACCCTGCTTCCGCTCAGACAGGAAACCATTCCGAGTGCTTTTGTATAAGCTAGGGCACTGCGATCCCAGATTAGATTTTACATAAAGAACTGGCAAGTGGCACTGAAAACCTGCTGTGGTTGCCCGTATCTTCCTCCTCCCTCGATCTGTTTCACCACCTTTCCCCGCATGCCATGGCACCTATCGTATGCTACGTACCGTCGTTGTAGTCGTTGCTGTGCCTGGACAGGTGATACTGGCGGGGAAATGTTCCACCTTTACCGTGCCGACCTGCGGGTGAAGCAAGAGAGGCCAGAGGCCCTGGCATTAAGCTGGGCTTTTTTGGCAAAACGGTACACGTAGACCAATCGGTATCAATGGCATACGTCCTCAAAAGCAGAACGGCTAACCCCATCACGTTAGGCTTTGTGTGAAGAGGCCAACAGAGAGAATTGATTTAGTATTTAATGCAGAGAGGGCAGCTAGACAGGGTTCACAGCAAGTTGCTGCATCTGAAATGTTATGCCCACTACCTGAATAGACTGCATTTAAGTATTACATTTAACCTCTTTAATATCTAATTCAACTGCTTGGATTATCACCAATTTCTTAAATCCTGAAGCAATTAAGCGATTTCCGTGTAATTCCACATAGTAGTACACATAAAGATGTATACAAGATTTTCTAAGCACACTTTACACATTTTTACATTCAGAAGGGTTATACATCGGGAGTTAGTACTATTCATATGAAGGATCAAACAGAAAAAGAAAGCTGTACATTATTAAGAAGCTTTAGAACAACAACAATGTGTGGCTGTTCTCACGCTCATGCTGAACTTAGTCCTGTTCTCTGGACTAGCATTAAACCAGCATCCACCAGAGTCACAGGAAATACAAAGCAGATGTGCATGGCAACAGCCTGCTTCCTCTGCCCTGTTTATGTTACTGTCACCCAGGGGGACATCATTTGCTTAATGTCAGTATTTTGTGTACCAGAGGCCTGAAAGGGAAATTCTGGGATGCAAAGAGAGAAAAAGAATAACAACTACGAGTCATAATAACGACCATCAGCTTTCAACCAGTGACAGGGGTTTGGAAAGGAATGCCACAGCAAGATTAGGTCCCCCATCTCATGCCCAAAGTCGGCAATCTGTTATCAATGTACTGGAACAGATCTGCTCCCTAAGGCCAAGAGCCACTGTGTGGTGGAATCTTTCACAGACCCCACAGACAGATCAGCAGCTAAGGGGGGTCCTGAGAGTTATCTCTTCAGACAGAACACCAGGGGGCAGGAAGCTTGACACAGGTGTAAGACAGGGACTGCCAGGTTCCTCTTGACTGGCTTAGAACCCTGCTGCTTTTATTTGGAATTTAAATTGTATTTTTCTGGCATGTGTTGCAGTTACAAAGTCGTTGAAATCTACATGAACACCCTACCACAGCATATTTGTGGTATTGCCCGGTTTGCAGTGATGACCAGGCCTTAAAAACAAACTTATTTATATAAACAGATCTATTCAACATAAGAGAATCAGGGCTGGTGTTAAGAAGAGAAAAAAAATAATAATAAAAAATCACAGCAAGAGCTTTTCTTACCTTTGTAATCGTTCAGGTAGTTATTGTCAATGTTTAGCTGGCAGAATGGGGGGCTGGAATGCAACAAACAAACAAAAAAAATCAAAACAAATAGATGCATAAGCTGTCAACGAAACAAAGCTTTAAATTCTGCATTTCCACCACGTTCAGACATTCTTGTTATGTTACATTCTGAATGCACTGGGCCCAGGAAAGCCCTCAAGACTGCAAATTTTCATGACCTAAGTTTTTAATTGGCTATTAGAGAATACAGATTGCCAGAAGGGATTCCCTCTGCAATCCCAATAACTCCAGGAGTGCCTGAATTCCACTTTTCTAGTAAACGTTTGTTGCTGGTGCTTTACAGAGCGTACTGAGCAATGTCATTTTCTTCACAGCAGGGGTGACAAGTGGCTGAAAACCCCTGGACACACAGCATTCCATGCCAGGGGGAGAAATTTCCTTACAGTCTTTTCCTACTATTGTTCGCTGAGGCCTGGATAAGGGGGTGGCCAGGTAGCAGTGCCTCTGGCTGTCTCAGGGGCATGCCGATAGCAGTGGAATCCAGCGCTCCCGATAAGGCGGCTCCACTACCGAGGAGTCCAAGTGCCTCAAACCAATGCTAGTCCCCCTCACTCAGAAATGCTAGCCTGGTTAAGACCGTCACATTTATGCTTGTCCTTGAAGGGGTGGCTGAGAAGGGCAAATGTTTACGTTTGTCCTTAAGGGTGTGCTGAGCCAGGCAAATGTTTATGTTTGTCCTGAAGGGCCAGCTGAGTTGAGCATAAGATCAATTAGGTGTGCCTGCATGCATAAATAGATTAATCTACATAAGCTAATTTAATATTATTATTGCATTCCTGTATTATCCCTGGGTTTGAACAGCTTGCACGTGCACACCCCATAAGGCCTCACCTGTCCAGTGAGTGGTCCAGGGACTGGCAGCTTCCAGACAGTGAGTCCTCGGTACTGCCGAAGGGCTGAAAACAAAAGGAGGGGTGACATCACCCCCGAGCCGAGCCAAACCACGCACCAACCAAAAACAAAGAGGTAAAGAGCCCTAAAAATAAACATCACTCTGTTTTAATCTGAACCATGGGCAGAATGAGAGACAAGATCAGGTTAACGCATGGTTGCTATGGCGAGGGCAGCATCCAGCAGGGCATGGAGGACCACAGAGAGCAGTCTGCCTACTAAGGTGGGGTAGAACCTCTCTGAGGCACCACAGAGAAAAACGTTACGGATTCACAGTACAAAATAGGCATACTTTATTCATCCCTGTGGAGAAAGTGGGCAGCCTTCACATCTCTCATCTCACTCTATTTAGCAACTTATTTTTGGGTCAGCCAGGATCCCACACCTATGGAGCAGCTGGGATTAAGTTCCTTGCTCAAGGGCCCAACAGTAACATGGTTACTCTAGTAGCTCAGGGATTTGAACCAGCAACCTTCCAGATACAGAAACAGACTCGTAACCCACAGAGCCACACACCGCCGCATGTAGCCTTCCTTTATCAAGTAGCTGCTTTTATGCAGAGGATCTCGTCTATTGATACAATTTGGTAACTTCAGCAGGTACAAAAGTGAAGTGCTTTAAGACTGACTCAAGGGTACAATAGCAGTGTCCTCCTGGGAACAGGACCGGCAAGGCTACCCGCTGGTGGTGGGCGGTACCTACGTCCAGGTCCAGGGCCTCGGGGATGAACTCGCCTTCGCTGTTGATGCTGGTGTAAGAGCCCTGCCGAGCGATCTGCTGCTGCTCCTCGGGGACACTGCCTGGGGGTGGGGAGGCACGCCCAGGGTGCAGGGAGCCTGAACCCCAGGGGGGTGGGGGAAGCAGGAGGCAAGAGACAGGCAAATGTCTTAAATTGCAATTCAAGTGGCCAAAAGATGATGATGACTTAATTGCTTAATATGTCTCAGATTTTGATGTTTTTGGTGTATCACGGGGAGACTTGCTTGAACCGTACCTGAAACAGGCATTCACATAAACACAATCATTTGACTTTTTAAAAACATGGTCATACCCCACACACACACACACACACACAGTCATTGTCAGTGAGGGGGAAAAAAAAAAAAAACAAAACAGTTCAGCGGCCGATCAAATGAGCGCTTTGACAGAACGGTGGGGCAAGGTGGGAACATCCCCAGGGGCTGCTCTCAGACACTGGGTGTCAGGCCACGTGTCTGGCTGGGCTAATGCAGTTGGTGGGGTCGCTCTACCACTTGAACTTCTCACTTGGTCCATGACCCAGGGGGCTGGTAAAGACTAACACCTCAGTAACCTCCATGACATATTAAAAACGAGCGAGGAGGAAAGCCCCTGCTCAAGTGCAAACTCATAAAATATAATATGAAAATACTTTTGTCAGGTACACTTGGGGTCGCCACATGTAAATGTCTTTGTTTGGATTGCGAATGATCTGTATGATCTCCAACCAGGTTGAATTCATTACTTCTTGCATACAACAGGGTGAAATTTTAAGCCCACCTTAATTAAGGTCACTTTGTGTTTGAAACCACAAAGTAGCCTTGGGGGCGTGGCATGGTGTGATTTTTGGGTTCCTTTGAGTAAAGTGAAATGAAGAACCTCAGACCTGAAGTTTTCATCAAGAGGTTTATAAAAGTACAGCTGAAGACAAAGCAGTGAATGGGTTTAGAGTGAGAGGACTGCAATAACGGATTAAACTGGTCCTTAGCAAGATGGGCTCCACACACTCACCTGTGGAGTGCTTACGGACTCGCTCTTGGCCCTTGTAGAAGGACCCCTTCAAGTCTCCCAAGGACTTGGACGACCTCATCTCACTCTGTTTATCCGCTCTGCTGTTGACTTCTAAGAACTGCAATGAGGAGGAACAGGAGCGTGAGTCCCCACCGAATAAACAGTTCAGTAAATCTGAAGTCAGTCTGATGTGGTCTTCAGTTTGCTCATGTGCCAAAGACGATCTCGGAGAGGAATCGGCACGTACTTTGGAGGTGTGAGAGTCGCTCATCTTGCTGGTTTTTACGTTTATTGTGTTTCTAGTGCTGTTGTTGTTTTGTTGCTTGCTTAGGGCTGTTATCATTATCATTTAATTCTTATCTTGGCACCAAGCATGCCAAGCGTATGTATGTACATATATGTATTCTTTGTAATGCATACATGTTCTTGGCAATAACGAACCTGATTGTGGTTTGAAGGTAGAATAAAAGCACATTCTATAAATGCTCTAACCCACTGGCTTTTGGGTCTAATCCAGTATACCACCATTTTCCCTCTTCCTTCGGAAACAGGCTCTCAGCACACTGACATGTTTATAAGACTCGTAGAGCCATTCTCAGTCTTCTTACAGTTAGAATTGAGGCGAAGTGGAGTGTTCTGTTGTTAACTAAGTTTTTAGAAAAGTGGCTCGAAAACAATTGTTCTGACAAAACATCAGACTTGTTTTTGAACATTCAGAGTAACTCCATTTAAATAATTTCCTGGATGAACACAACACACTTTGGAAAAGCAACTTTTTATGTTCTGGAGAAGGAAGGCATGACAGAAAAACAAAGGCCAACATGGCGTTCCCAAACAATGGGACCCGCTTCGATACAGCGCAGCAGTTCAAAACAATCACAGCCCGGTGAAGTGTGATGCCCGACGTTCCATCAGAAGATAAATAAACGGGGCACACGCCGCGGAGAGCTTCCTGTTTTGGAAAAACTTTTTTTTGGAATGGGAACGTTCTTCTCGATTGGACCACGCTGCGGATCAGGACCACCGTGTCCAAAACTCTCGGTGAGGAGGCAATACCAAGAATGGTCTGACCTTTCCCAACCTGCGTGCAAAAACAAAGGGTGGACGGGCGAACCTCTGGGAGGAAACTCACATGGTTCTTCTTTGGGGTCTTCAGCAGAACTCTGAGCAAGCTGCTCATGCCATTGCTGCGGTCCAGGCTCAGCACAGCCTTGTCCACGTCCTCCTGGCACTTCAGTGGATGCAGGAGCTGGAAAATAATTCACAGACACACACACGCTGCAGGATATCTAATCAACCTCCAGAATGTCTTTCTCTAGACGGTGCCGAAGTTTTTCAGAAATGTTCATGCAAATATCAGCTGAAATAGTCCTGCTGATGAATGGAGACTGGCCATATTACATTGCCAAAAGTATGTAGACATCCAAACATCACACCCACATTCCAAACCATGGATCTGAATAACGAGTTGGCCCCCCCTTTGCTGTTATAATATGATCCACTCTTCTGGGAAGCTTCGCCACTACTTTCTGGAGTACGGCTGCAGTGTGTACTTCCGTTCAGCCACGAGAGCATTTGTGAGGTTGGGGTCTGACGTCGGGTGATCAGGCCTGGCTCCGAGTTAGGCCGGGTCCTGACGTCGGGTAATCAGGCCTGGCTCCGAGTTAGGCCGGGTCCTGACGTCGGGTAATCAGGCCTGGCTCTGAGTTAGGTTGGGCCCTGACGTTGAGTGATCAGGCCTGGCTCACTGTTAGGTTATGCCCTGACGTCAGGTGATCAGCCTGACTCACAGTCACTGTTCCAGTTCATCTCAAAGCTGTTCGGTGGGGTTGGGGTCAGGGCTCGGTACAGACCAGTCAAGTTCTTCTAGACCAAACTGCTTAAACAATTTTTTATAGACCTTGCCATGTGTGCAGGGACACGGTCATGCTCAAACAGGAAAGGGGCCTTCCCCAAAAGTTTGAAGTGTACAGCACTCTAAAATGTATTGTGTAAGCAGTAAGATGTCCCCTCACTGAAACTTATGGGCCTAGCCCAAACTGCTATTTAGAAGGCGTGTCCACATTTCCTTAGCCATATAGTGAACCATGTATAAATTCACCAGTATGGGTCTATTCTCTTATGTCCACAGACTAACCTCTCTATCCACATAGAACAAGTCCATTTGCTGTCCAAAGGCATCGGTTACTTTCTGGAGAAGCTCTTTGAACTTCAAGGGCATCTGAAATGGAATGATCCTGCAGGTAGAGAAAAGGAGGAGGCATTTGGGCCAGTGTGTCAACAAATCCAACATTCATGGTGGGAGCAAGAATAAAATTGCAATAAACAGATTAATGTGTAAATTACTGATGACTTTTCTGTTACAGGTACAGACAAAACTGCAAAAGCCTGAGAAATAAGAATTACATCTAATTACAGCATGTTAATTTTAAATTCTTTTGGCATTCAATCAGCATCTAGTAACGTGAGAAAGTTTTACCCTTTTTAAATTTGATGGACGATTTGTATTCCCAGAAGAGCAAGCACCACAAAACAGCATCTTTATGATCATTATTATTATTAAAACTATAACAATATACATTGTTCAGGACCTGAGCTTTCTGGTGTCGGTATGGTTGCAGGAGTAACAAATGATGGATCAGCAGGGCTAATGGGGGATGGGTCAAGGGTCAAAGAGAAAACAGAGCAATTCTATTGGTCCTCAACCCCACAGTGTGGGTGAATTGAACTAACTTGATTTGCCATGGCAAAAGCAACAGGACGTTCTTCAAGCCTAACCAATGGCAAGCAGGACAGTTTCACTGGGAGGAAAGTGAAAGAACTGGGACAGCAAATCAGGAAACAGGAAACTGCTCTTTCTGTGTCCAAAATCATGTGGCCACACAGAGACTGGAACTGTTCTAGGTTTGATTCTCTTTGAACAGCCAGAGTCCCATCGTGTTCATTTTCACAGTAACTGCTTTTCTCCATCTATCCACTTAATAATCTTGGATCTCCATATGACTTTATTCATTCTGGTTGTCAACATTTGCCCTCTAGAATATTGAGTAACCTTATCGGAAGTAAGTGCCTGCTTTGCCTCCTGGTCTTGATTTTTCTCAGCCAGACTGTCGACGTGCTTCACTGACCCTACAGCGTAGGGACCTGCGATCGGACAGTGGCCCCCTGGCTGAAATTCAACCCCCCCCCCCCTTCCATGGCCAACAGGGGCAGGGGAGGCAGAACATAGGAAGAGTGAGGGAGACTCGGGATGATAAGAGCTTCCTTCCTCCACATGGCCAAAATGCAGATAACAAGCTTGTTTATGTTCTTCTCCCTGACAGACAACACTGCCACTCATCACGGCATCAGATTCCACCAAGCTGCTCCACGTGATGGCTTAATTTCACCGGCTTCTTAACCTCGTTTTCCATTTTTCAATGATTCCCAAATCAGTTCCCATGGAGCTTGAGTCTCCAGCTTTCAGTCTTGACCAAAAAAAAAAAAATTGAGATCTTAATTTACACCACAGTTCTCATTATCAATCACTCCATTCCTTTTTTCTTTAATTTGATAACCCCCAGTCAGTGTTCCAGTTCATAGAAGAAACGGAACATTAATTCAAGCACCACTCTAGCGGTTCATTTTCCTGACATGATCATGTCAGCACACAGGTTCAGCGGTAACGATAAAACCTTTCTTCTATAAAATGAGGACGAGACTGTCTTCTGTAACCACCAGATTCTCATTGTGAGAGGAGACTCTGAACTCTTCAATAGAGAACAGATTCACAGTAATAAGTGACTGCATGAAAGCACCAGAAGAGTCAAAAGATTTTTATTGTCAACCCTTCTATACAAGAACTATATGGATGAAATGGACTCATGGTACAAAAGAAAAAAACAAACAACACAAAATTTAAATTGCAAGAAAAGAATGCCTACATGGCAAAAAACTGACTGGAAAAAAGTGCAAAAACCATAGTCAGTAACAATAACTGAAGTTTGATAGCTTGAAATACTGAGTGTGTATTTAATGGTTTCATCTGAAGCTTTGTAGTGTTCATCTCTTGTACCCTTGGGTGGTGAGGGCTGATTTGAGGAAGTTGGCAGCTGGGAACTGAGAAGTCCGACTGAAAGGAGAAAAATGCCGTGGTAGAACTTGACACTGCCGGTCTGGATGCTCCAGTACCTTTTTCCAGATGGTAGGGGGGTGAATAGACCACGGGAGGGATGGAATGGATCTGTGATGATGTTGGTTGCACGACAGATGCCGATGGTCCACTCAGCTGTTCTCTCAACCCGCTGTAAAGACCTGCGATGTACAGCGTTGCAGTTCCTGACCAGACAGTGTTGTAGCTGCACTGCATGCTCTCCATGGTTCCTCTGTAGAAAGTTGTACAGACATGAGGATGGAGACTTGCCTTTTTCTGTCTACACAGGAAGTGAAGGTGCCGAGCGTTTCTGGTGATGGTGTCGAGTGTCCAGGTGCGGTTTGCTGTTATGTGCATTCTCAGGAACTTAATATTGCCAGTTGTGACCACAGCAGAGCCAATGATGTCCACTGGGGTGTGAGTTGAGGTCCGTCTGGAGCCAGCAATCATTTTGTCTTTTTAACATTCACGGCAGACTGTTTCCTCTACACCGGTCTACCAGCCATTTGACCTCTGTTCTGTACGTTGACTCATCGTTTTTGCGCACAAGCCTCACTACCGTTGTGTCGTCTACAAACTTGTTGATGCAATTCGAACAGTGCTGGACAGCAGTAATAAGTTGGCCGAGTAAACAGCAGTGGGCTAAGCACACAGCCTTGGGGGGTGCAAGTGCTCAGTCTGGTGACCCTGGAAGTGCTGCTTCCTATACGGACAAACTGTGGCCTGTTAGACAGGAAGTCCAGAATCCAGTTACAAACGGGGGGGTAATGTCATGCCCAGCAGACGCAAATTCCCTGTAAACCTATGACCGGAAGTCAAAATCTAGGAAATCGAGTAAAACGTTGCACAAAGGGCGTCTATACTGCTGTCATAATGCAGCAAAGGTTGTGGCCCTCAGTTCTTGTTGTAAGACCCTCGGCTTAATTTCCTTAGTTGTTCATGTTGGTGACCAGACAAATGAGGCTTAATAACCCACAATGGGTGGGAGTATCCTGAACTACCAATCAATGCTGGTGCCAAATGAGGCTTCAGAAGGCATCGTGGGTAGGCCAGTATTGATTGGTCAGTTCAGGATACTCCCACCCACCAGATTATAAAGTGCAATTTGGTCCATCACTAGTTCATGTACTACCAGTGCTAGAAGAGGATCTCAACTGCTGCTGCACAAAACCAAGTTAATAAATGTCTGTTAACTGAACAGGAAGGAAAAAAAATAAATAAATTAAAAAAAGAATATTTTGTGGGGAAACGTGAGCTGAAACTAATTTTCTAAAGAAAAAGAAAAAATAAAAACAGTAAACCAAAGAACTGGCATCCAGCTTTAATGCCACATGACCTGGACGAAATTTTAAAACACAACCTAACAAGCGCACAGTGGTTGAGTCAAAGCCTTATAATTTTACCCGTTAAGTTCCAGCAGCCCTGCTCTGCATAATTTGGCAGCAAACTGTAATGTTTCCCTCTCTGCTCCTGTCACTGCTCAAGGTGAAACAAAGATGAAGCGAAGACAGCTTTAAAATGCAAAGTAACAGCGAGGAACACTTGACTTTACCTTTTCTCTCGCTCGTGTTCCAACTTAACACGCAATTCCTGGAGATGGGGAAAAAAAAAAAAAAAATTAAAAATCAGCAACTAAGAACAATGCATCTATTGGTGAGTACAAGTGTGGTCTTGGTTAATGTGAGAAATGCGGTGTGAGACCGTGCAGGATGGGGCTTAAGGTGGGAGGAGGTCTGAGAAGTTTTTGTTTTTGCGTGATAGCTGCCAAATTATCATAACCAGCAGGATCAAGGAGTGAGGAAATTACGCAGTCTGGGGAACTCGACAAAATAAAAATCATAGCCATAATGTATGAGGTTTACAAAAGCACTAAAACAGTTAGCTACAGAGACACAAGTCATGATGTCATCATCAATGACCTGCGTTTCATTTCTATATTTGGTTCACATATCTGCGTGGAGAGACCAGCTTCAATTTTGCGCGTTTGTGTACCGTAATGGCCCTTTACTTTACATGTTTACCTACAATAAGTAAACAACAGAATACTGAATATCTCAAACCACTGCACATCTGAAGGGGACTTTGATGGATGTTTATGAAATATTAACTAAAATAAACCCACATTTCTACACACCCTTGTTGCAATTGTCATTATTAAATAGCACAAATCATCATCACAATCTCAAATCAATGTTTATCTTATCTTGATGCAATACAATTTTAGTCTTTTGGCAACTCCGTGAACAGATACCCCAACATTTCAAAAATCAGGACACCCGAGGATCCAATAACCAAAACTCTAACATTTTTGCAACCCTGACAAAGTATCAGCAAGATTCTGTTAAGCAGGCTCCAACCAAAAGGTATTTCAATAGATGGCTCCTAACGTAGAGACCAATCTCATTTGCATGACTAACTGTTGCTTCAAACAACTTCATTAGCCAAATGCACAGTATTCCTATAATTCTTTGATATGAATGAAATGCAATAACGACTGAAATTACAAATGTGTAACATATTGTACTTTCTCACTCAGTGGAGTGAATCAAAAGAGGGGTTGATGAATTGGACATACTGAGTTCTGGACCAGGTTTCCATTGCAAATTGTGCCTGAGACCTCAATTTTACTAACACCTGACAATCAGCATCTGCTACCAGTTAAAGTGCTGTAAATGAGAGCCATCTTCTTGCAGCTATGTGGCACAGACATAAAGCCAGGTTGTCAATTTGGAGACCCAGTAACCTTGAGATTCTGGAGGTCTTCAACTTTGACCCACAGGTTCTTTCTTGTCCTCTACACTATGATCTTCATTTTGTGAAACAACAAAATTTTGCCTTAAGTTATGCATTACTCCGTGTGGATAATCTCACTAACAGGGGTAGGTGATGTATTCATTTTGAATCTTTCATACCCATTTCGTGATCTGTGAAGATCGACTGTATTTTTTAATTTCCTTTTGTGTTACCTCATATTTACTCCCTAGGGAAACAAGTACTCATGGAAGGCCACAATACAGTTCCATACTTAACTTTTAGGAGCATTTTTCTCCACATTGCTTTGAAGAGAAAAAAATCATTTGCATGTAAACTTTTTTTAGAACAAAGCAATGTGGGGAAAAATGCTCCTAAAAATTGTGTTTCTTGTACTTCTAAGCCTGAAAAAATAACCTTGGTTTGGATTTAAAAAGGAGCATGTTGATTACAAATAATTACTTTTCTAAATATGGAATGATGATCGATGGAGGCGGTCCTTACCAGTTTGGTTAGCAGGGGTTTGAGCTTTGCCTTCCCACTGACGACTGGAGTGTAGCAGCGTCTTCCGAGAGCCACCAGGTCCTTCATGATGGAGTTCAGCGCCTCCTCGTCATCTGTGAACAGAAACAGAGGTTGCAGAGTGGTCGAGCAGGGCTGATCGGGGTGGGCACGGTTGAGTATGGTCAGCCCTGTGTTTGCCATGTGGGCCAGCTGCCATGTTTTAGCAATAGGCAACAAAGTAGTAAATAGAGCTGCTTGGTATCTAAATTCCCTTTCATAAAATTCCCTTTTATTGCAGGATTAAGGTTGAAGCAAAACACAATGCACATGTATTAAATACTAGATTAATAAAATACAAATAATTGATATAAATAAATTTAAAGTCAGCGATTAACATATCATTTTCAAACTTTATCTCATGTTTTAAAAAAAAAAAAAAAAAAACCACACACCACACTTTACACAAGACACACCCATGAAGTTGTCTCGCTATTTTGACACAACGGGAAGGGGATGAGAGACTAATCAGTCATCAGCTTCCATAGCACCTGTTTGCCTTCAGTTATTTAGCCACACGTGTCTGAATATCAGCAGCGGTGGGTATCTGGGCTCCTTCCATGTGCAGAAAAACACAACACTGTGAGCCATAAAAAAAAAAAAAAAAAAACCACACATCCAAAGTGATGGGGTGGATATTTAACCCTGTCTGACTGAGAAAAGGTCGACAAAATTGCATAATCCTTCCATCCACCCATCCGTCACAGGGTCCTGGGGGGGTCTGGAGCTTATCCTAGGCAGCACAGGACGCAAGGCTGGGGTACACCCTGGATTGGATGCCAATCCGTCACAGGACACAAGGCTGGGGCACACCCTGGACGGGATGCTAGTCCATCACAAGGCACAAAGCTGGGGTACACCCTGGACGGGATACCAGTCTACCATGGAGCACATTCTTACACACACTAAATTTTTAATTATTTGAAATCATAAACTCAAAGTCATCAGAACACAAAAAGCGACATACAAAAAAAGTTTACATATAAAATAGTGGCACAGCCTGGGGCGTCTTGGCTGAGACGCTTCCCCCCCTCCGCAGGCTCTGTGTGCAAGAGCCATTAATTATGCAGTTTGGCAACAAGTAACAAAGCTGCACAAGGCAGGGGGGCATAACAATGTAGGTATGTCCCGAGGGTGGTGTGCAAGTGTGTGTGTTCTCATCTGATTCACTGCACACTCAAATATTAACTTCTTGTCCTCAGTCAAAAAAAAAAAAAAAAAAGTCAGAAAATGTGTTAAATTAAACTTTAAAAATGAACTTGTCCCGAGTAGAATGCATAGGTTGTCCAAGTGCTGCCGTGCTGTTCAAAATTATGCAAATTTCATTCACACCTAGCATCTGAATTGGAAAAGAACGCAGCCAGCGTTTCATTAAAATGGACATCACATCAGAATCATCATAATTTCATTAAAACAAAAAAGGCAGAATAAAAGTGGGATAACTGCTTGAGGGTAAAGCCACATGTCCGTGGTTCCAAGTTCATGCGTGGTCTCAGATCCATGCATGTGGAATTTGTGTGTTCTCTCCATGTTGGAATGTTTACTGTGCAGGTGTCCCACCCACAGTCCAAAGACTAAGGGCTCAGGGTGAATCGGTACTTGTAAGATACCATTACTGTGTGTATCCTGGGTGACACCCCTTCCAGGTGGAGCACTGTCTTACACACTGCTTCTAACATGATCCTGGCTGAGTAATTACTGAAACTATTTGCAAAGTACTTTTAAAAAAGAACATCAGAAATCTAAAAATCTCAAAGTCACAGGAATAACACAAGTTAGTCTGCAAACATCTACGTCCCCTTCAAGAGTGAAGCAACACTGTACACATTTCTCAACATGGAAACCATTTTCCATAGCGGCCTATGCAGGACAGAGTCACAGCAAGCCTACAGCCACAGACACCCAGTAGGAGAATATCCTGGATGCCAGTCCATCTTGGGACACAAATCACAAATTGACCATCCATCTGAATGTCTTTGTACTGTGAGAGGAACCTGGCACAACTTGGGAAGGACAAGCAAACAGCACACATAAAAGGATAAATCCATCCGTTCAGGAAAAGGAAAAAAAAAAAAAAAAAAAAAAAATCAGAAGAGATATTAAAACAAACTCTCCATAAAAGTCAGCCAGAAGCACCTTTCTCTATGGGCTACCATCCTGCATATTTCCCAGGTTACAACATCAGTCGGGTCTTCTCGGGGTGTGTGTGTGTGTGTGTGTGTGGGGAAGGGGGGGTTATTAGACATATTGTATCTGTATAATCCTGCATTCAGTTTTCCATATCCACGCATCCAGTACAGCATCATGGGGGGCTGAAGCCTATGCTGGGGAACGCAGAACATATGTCACAAATTCTGAAGTAAACCTGTTTCAGCAAGCAAAGCAAAGTCCAGAGACACAGTCACATATCTGTTTGGAAACGCACAAAACGTACACATGCAGTCAGGGCTGCCAAAATTAAATGAACACAGCCTAAATTGCTGCCATAAAGACACACAAGTTCAAATCAAATTTATCCTCATTTTTAGGATAGATAGCTAGGGAACTGTTTTGTATTTTCTCTCCATGCTGCCAAATTGAAAATATATAAATTCGTAATTGTGATGTGGAGAATAAACATAACAGACAGCGTACTAATAGATGTTTTCATTCAGCCATTTCCAAGAAGTCTGATGGAAAAAATGCTCAGGACAGTTACAGCAATATAAAATAAAAAAAAGATTAAGTATACACACAGATACACACATACAGTATACAAGTTTGACTGTTGTCCTATTAAGCATGAACAATTAAGGTAATAGGTGAGTCATAAATAAAGCCAGCCTGAATCAATGGGCTCTAACTGAGCCAAGTAGTTGAGTCAGGTAATCACTTAACTTGGAGAAGCAGTTTTTTCTGGCTAGCCTGTACAGCAAGCGGCTCGTTAAGTGACAAGAAGGAAATGGCTTCACTCCCAGTGTGGCAGCTAAGGGGAAGATCGGATTCTGCCGGACGTGTGGGTTCACCCTCGCTACCTGGGACAGCGATGGACTGGGACCTATGGCAATCGCAGACTCCCAAAGCAAGATGGTGTCAGAGGCAGCGTCATTTACTTGCTAGCCGCACACAGGGCTCAGTACGTACTTTCACGCAGACCTTGTAGGCACATGGCTCTAATGCTGCCTGAGAGCTCAAGACCTAGACAGAGTTTTAATCAGCAGGTCTTGACATCCGATATTGAATAGCCAATATTCAGCCAGCTCCATTAGGACGGGCATCCTATCCAGGGTGTACCCCAACCTTGTGCCTTGCGCTGTCTGGGATAGGGTCCAAGCCCCCACATGACCCTTTCAAGAATAGTTGGTTAGAAGATGGATGGATGGATGGATGGATCAGGCTTATTAGTTTCTGGAACTAGCTAATCACCACTCATGCCTGCATAGTCATGTGACCTCACAACTGTGAGCTTACTGCTTGAAATCTGACCATAGGTCTGCATGCAACATCTCTCAGGGCCAGCGCTGCATCGCCATAATTCTTCATGTGGCCATTATGAAGGAACTGGCACACCTTACACAGTCTATATGCAGACATACCCCCATCGTTGGTTTAACCTGACCACCCAAAACATCACAGATTTTTCATGCATACATTTTTTAATATGAAAAGGGATGAGAGACCTTAATCTAACAGGTGTTACAGTGATTCACCTTCACTGGCTCCTCCACCCTGATGTACCACACCAAGCCTCTCCAACTGCTCCTACCACTGCAGGCACCCATCAAGCTTCCTGCACTTGACCATTCCTCCAATGCAAAGTCGCCTCTTGTGTGACAAGCGGACCCTCCAGATGCGATCCCTCCTATTGACACAGGCCCCCACCCATGTTCCAGTATACACCCCTCTTTGCACTTTTAACAACAGAGAAACTTGTCTTTGGTGGATCAACCTGACATCCTAAATCAAGGAGTTTGCTCTGCTGATGTGTTGGGTTCATCCCCATCAAAAATTCTTATGAGTCAGGCATAGGTATGCGTGTTTTTCCCAGGCTTAGATCAGACTCTGCCCCCATGTGATCCTTTTTCTTATAGATTTATAGTCTTCCTCACCCTCAAAATGTAATGGTGATTCCTCTAAGGTCCCACAGAATTAATTGGTGTCTAATGTGAGTCTCACAAAAGCAAAACATGAATTCAATAGGAAGTGTTAATTGCATTCTCCATACAGACCCCAATTTTCAGATTTCAGTAAGAACTAATTTAATTAAATTAAAACCAAACAAACACAATGTTAAAATATATATATATCACAACAAGTATAGAATTAAAAACGCTGGAACTCATTTCCTCTAAATCGCAGAGCGCCCGTCACATTAGACGTATGCAAAGCACGGGGCCTTCGCATAAAATGCAAATCAGTCCCCGCTGGTTATCCATTTATATGAACGTAAGCAAGCTGTGCTTCAAAATTCAACCTTAACGGCAGGCATAGCTGCAAGGGATTTTAAAGGGGTGTTAACATGCTTCAGAGATAAGGGTATCAGGCATAGCTAATGTCATACGAAGACACGCCACAAAGCTGCCGGCACAATGACAAAAAGGAGGGAAAAAACCCAAGTCTGTACAGGAGTTTGGGGGGGAGCATGCAAGGGTTTTGGTACAGAACAGAATGAGTAAACACTCTCCGATCGTCTCAGGGCAAGACGGTGGCACTCGTCACATGCTTTTAATTACCCATTCACAGCTTCTGGAAGGGCATGAGTGCGGCAAGTAATGCTGGATGAAAACTGTAGAGTCATGCAGTATGGTCTGGGGGGGTTCTTTACTTCATTCTCCTGGGAGGCACGGACGCTAAAATCAGAGAGCGTGCTGAGTAATTATACCCATCCAACCACGCAGCATTTATCTGCCATTATTAAAACTGCACTTTCCAGGGCTGGTGATTAAGGTGCTTGTTCAGAGACAACAGTATCCTTTCTGCTTTGTACTATGATCCCAGGAACTCTGCATGCAATTCTGGTACCACCGAGAAAACCTACTATCCATAAAGTTGTTAACCGAAGCCAATTAGTGTAATTGACACGCAATTCCTGCCAAAGAGATGCAGACATTGGATTTTTCGTCCTATGTTAATGGCATCCAGGTTTTGTTGATTTGATTTTAGTGTTGGTGACATGGACGCCGGGACGGAATGGCCAAGACTTCATCGGCAAATGGTCAAATTGATCCCTGCGAGAAGTGATCAGAGCTGCTCAACAGAGCGACGTTTGGAGCACTGAGGTTTTGGCATCACTGGCTTCCAGTAGTGACCCTGTGATAACTTTCTGTGCCACATTTACGTCTTCTATAACATAAATCTCATGCTGTGTGTCCAGGGCTCACAATTACTAATATGCAGCCTTGCAGAAGATACCTCAGTGATCCATGATGATCAAACAGCAACCTAATAATATCTCAGAAGGAGTCACTGCAAACATGGCACAAGTTTGTCCACAAACCTCAATATTACTTTCAGTAGTGCCAGAAAACCGTATTTTTCAGGATTGTACACAGAGTTACAGTGGCAAGACTGGCTAAACATGACAGTTGGAGTTGGAATTTTACACTGCTGATAAATTTAATAAGGCAGCTGCAAAATTTTGTCTGTCTAGCTTCTGCATATACATAGGACAGCAAAGTGTATCTGAGGGTGCCACACCCCCATGGCTGGGGGTTCGAATCCCTTGCCCTATCTGCATTGTGTGGGTTTCTGTCTGGTACTCCAGTCTCCTCCCATAGTCCAAAGACACATAGCTGGACTGACTGACACCTTCTGTCCCGGGTGTCTCCCTTGTGCCCTAGGCTGCCTGGGACAGCAACTGGGTAGATCCATGTACATTTGATGGAGCCATAATTACTGTTGCATGGTGTTTAAAAATTGAGAAATCCATAATTATGTAAATTTGACAAAAAAATCATAAAAACAACCTTCATGGAGTGTTTATGTTGACCTTATGTATAGCTTATGATAGCCAACAGATTTTATTTTCTTAAATACTGAAAAAGGACACAGGAAGAGTTCTGGGAGAAGGGACTTGACCTGAACTGTAAAATAATAATCATTCACGGAGGTTCCTTCAACAGCCAAAGAGCACCATCACATCTCACAAAACCGGAAACATTTCAACCTGGAACAAAGGCTTTTGTCTGTGTCATGCGAACGATGGTATTCCAAGACACCCGGCAATGTGATAAGACAGCATGTACCATGTATTACATACAGGCAGTTTGATGTCAGACCTTTAAAAGTAAAAGCATACAAAAGGTTAAATGAGACCTGAGAATCACTTTTAACACATCTTTCATTTTCATGATGACGTGTAACGGAACTCTAAAGCTGAACTGACAACCAAAGCACACGTCTGGTTCTTCATTACGCCGCATTTGTTATTCAAACGAGTTACTTGACTTGTAATTTCACACAGGTGGGATACTTTTAGATAAAAGATTCAATTTAATTGAGTCAGTGCATCCAAGCACCTTTCAGAACCGCTTATCCTGCTCAGGGTGACAGGGAACCTGGAGCCAGGCACCAGGAAGAACAGGGTACGAGGTAGAGGACACCATGGACCACACGTCAATTCACCACAGCGGAGTCATACTCATACACCTCGGGCAGTTCAGAGACACCACCTAACTGCCTGCCTTTGGAACGCAGATTGAAACCCATGCAAGATGGGGAGAACATGCAAACTCGACACACACAGAGCAGAAGCAGGGTTCAAACCCCCAACCCTACAGGTGGGAGGAGACGGTGTTACCCACTGAGCAACAATACCACCCAAAACTATGTATGACTGGGGGGGGAGGCAGTTCACCACAGGGGTTTGAACCTGCAACCTTCGGGTCACAAGACCTTAAATACTAGACTAGCTACACCTTCACAGAACTTATCCATCAGAACAGTTAAACCTTCACAGGCCGCTGCTCACCATTAGCCTAAACAAAGTTTTATTAAAACCCAAGACATTACAATAGCAATGTGACACCAGAACAATATTCCAGCCCCAGCAGGTCCATTAAAGTGGAGTGCACCAGAAAATTTTCAAGAAAATTCCAGAAAAGCCAGCAATACCAGGGAGCCTCATCCAACATTAATGCACGAGGTCAAGTGAAGGCAACTCAACCCCCCCTTCCCCCACCCACCCCATTCTCCCCTCTGGAAAAAAGGGAAATGGTTTCATCCAACTGTCTGCCACCTTGCCTGAATAACTGACCGCCCAGGCTGCAGCCACCAAGGATACAAAACAAACACCCCAGAGGCCCCCAGTCTGGGAAAAGCATGGAGTGGTTGGCAGCAGGAAACAGTAAAGTAAGGCATTTACATCATTGGCCAGAGCCAATCAGGCCTCAGAGCTCGTGAAATCAGTCGACTCTCATGCAAATGCCCACTACTGACTTTCTCCTGTTACACTGACAGATTGTTCAAGTTCCCTCATTTCTAAGAAAAATGAGGCGAACTGTGCCAATTCCAAATCGAGCTTTGCGACAGCAGTCTCCCTGCATTCTTTCAATAGCGGTAATCGCAGCACGGATTCTTTTTCCATCTCACTACCTCACCCTTCCATACAGTGCTGATAACCACACTGCCCTGATGACACAAGAGGGAACACTTTCCTTTTTGTTCTTTGCAAGCTTTACGTAGCCACAGCAACGATGGTCCCTGTACTATCTTAGGTCGCTCTTGAACAGGAACGGGATGGAAAATGGGGTTTCCCTCCTCCTCTCTCAAGTGGGTTTGGCGGCCCGACTGTCCGGACTATAAACAGTCACTGTGGAAAGAAGGTATTCAGGGCTGCTATTGACTGGTGACATACAGCAAAGGCATCTGGATAAATTAATTGGGCATAATGTGCTCTGACTGTGTAATTTTCAGTGGTGCCCATATTTCAAAGAAAGAGGGCTATCCCAGCTACAAAACCTGAGAAAGCTTTCACTTGCAGATGTTACGTCGGCCCCCCGAGAAAGGCATAGAAATCTTTGTGCCCCATAGGAACTGTGGGGGGGGGGGGTGTAAAGTTCATTGTGGCTGCAGAATATGTGCAAAAAACATGTGACTGCAGACTGCTTGGGATTCAGCTTCAGGCATGCTGCCCAGCGTGGACGGGAATTAATTGCTACATATCGTGGAAGTGTCGCCAAGACAACAGCAGCCAGGGACCGACAGCACATTGACACATGCTGTTGTATCCTTGAGACAGTGTACCTTGTTACCACTGCTGCTCTGGTCACATGTCTCACTGCATAAATGGGAGCCGGATGGAAGACTTAAAGCAACAGACCACCACAGGGGACATCGTCATTGTGCACACACGGGGAACTGGGAGTTGACGTTATCCACAACCTGTCTACCAATTACTGGGCTTGAGTTTCATCGGATGCCTCTGTGATGGATGCTAATTCCATACAAGCCCTATGAAGCGGACCAAGTTCCTATGGGGAAAAACAGTGGATACTTCTAGATCTCATTACACGCTTTGTTAATGTCACTAAAGCCACAAATAGTGGTCCTGCCAGTGACTTTGTGGTACCGTCTCCTTCTCCCCCATTATCTGTTTATGTTTAGCCATAAGAACAGTTCTAAGAGTGCACGTAGGTCTTTTTTGCCTGCAGAAGGACTTTCTACGACACAGGAATAGAGATTCTGGAGTCATTCAAAGAATATCGCTGTTGTTATATTTTAGAAATGTCAGTCTTGACTTGTGTATTACGTGCTAATTCTGCATTAATGAAGACCACCTACCTTGCAGGTTCCTGTAGAGGCCAGGTCTGGTAGGGAAGCCATCAGCTATGAAAGAAGGGAACACGCTGTCAGCCTGCACAAGTGACCCTAAAACCACAACACCGGACAGCGACACTCCAGCTAAGAGCTGGCTCCTACACAGTACTTTGATTCCTCGTTGCCTGTGTAGTTAGTCTCACAAGGACTGTGCCGATACGTGGTTCTGCCTTGAATTAACCAATCAGCAGGGATCATTGAAAAATGAGATGGCAAAACACCGTCTTTAACTAAACTTTTCTTTCAAAATCTCTGCATGCCCTGTAACTTGACAAGCATCAGCCATACTTTCTATAGCATCCTTCAATTAGAAATTTTAAATTACCTCTCTAATTAGAAAATTTGCATAAATTAGTATTGCTTTATGTTACAGGTAATTTATTACATTAAAGTATAAAGTTACTCAGTGGACATGGAAATCATATTTTTATTTGAGTATCCAAATCCCCATTTGTGAGCGATAGTTATTCACTGCTCATGACAGTACACATTGGCAGACTTTAATACATAATAAATGGCTCATGCTCAGTTTGACACTGCAGAGGTTTTGGGTAGAGTTTCAAGTGTGTGTGGCATCTAAAAGATCCAGTCAGGGGAAATTTTATGCTTCAGCTATATGAATTCAGCTGGTGTGCTGGCTCACTGACTAGCCCTGTAATTTCACACCTCTATGGCTGCAGGTTCGAATACTGCTCTGTGTCTGTGGAGTCCCCAGGATAGGCTCTGGGTTCACCACAACCTTGTGCATGTGCGACCACAGATGTGTCAGGACCTGCGCCCATTGTAAACCACCGCCATGAGGTCCAGTCACTAGACAAGGGCACTGGCTGATCATGAGCACAGCTGTGCCAGAGAAAAAAATGTTATTGATTTAAATCATTCTCCACTTCCCCAGACTTTATCATTCACTGGGGGGGGGGGGGTCATAGCAAGGTGGGGCATATGGGAAGGGTGCCACCTTGTGGCTGGGAGGCTCACCCATATTTATGGTCTTCATCAGGAGGCGCCAGCATCAAACTTGAGCTCACAGCTGGACTCCGCTGCGTTTTCAGTCTCCACCTGACGGCAGATGAAACTGTCTTTGAAACTTCCCATCAAACCCAATTAGTGTGCACACTTGACAGGTCATCCACATCCAAATGCATCAATGTAAAAGCCAGAGGTTTTATCCCAACCAATTAATAGCCCAGGAAATGTGAATTCTTAATGCTAATGGCATTTAAAACAGCAACATCAACGAACTCTCACCCTCTAGTCAGCTGAATGGCATTATGGGAATTACAGTCATTCTTTTGAAAGAAATAAGGTCTTTGGCAGTGAGTCTTTACCTTTGAGATATGATTACCCAGAATGTGTAGAAATCAGTAACAGACTACACCAAGCAAAAAAAAAAAAAACCTGTCTGGAAGCCACTCTTTTTATGATGAAAGAGCTGTAACTGAGCTCTACTTTTTCAACTTTTGAGATGTAGAAAGGACAAGAACTATTTTGCCTCAACACCAAACAAGCAGCATCCAAGGACACAAAAAATGAAGCAACTTCTGCAAATTCTCATTTTTTCACTCTTCCCCCTAGATTCATACCTGTGAAGAAAGTTTTAGGTTTTAGTGATTAAACTATCAACTTTAGTTAACAGAATAAATACAGTAAGAACAACTTCAGTTCAGTTTATACACATACACGCTATACTAGAAACTCAGGTTTGTAATCACTGATGCTATAGAAATTTATGGCTGTTTTGAAATGGTTATTATTCACTTATAAAATCAAAAATCAGTATTTTCTTACATAGACTATTTTACTGACTAATTTCTGAGGAATTGCCATTCAAAGCAAGACCTAGTGAAGATGTTACAGTGAGAAAACTAGCAAAGAGAGTTCAAGGAATATTATGTTGCCTCGAGCCACTTACAAATCAAAGTCACAGTGCTTTAGCTGTTCAGAAACGACACGTGGCTGGGCTATAGTGGCGGTTTTGGAGAAATGTAAACTCCACAGTCAAGCCAAGGATCCTCATCAGGATGTTTGGCTGACCCCACTGCTGTTTTTGGAACATGCTTCAAAGGCCACTCCAGTTATCAAAAGTTTTTATCTGAGCAGCACATCTGTTTATTAAAAAAATAAACAAAAAAAAATACAGTGGTGACCAGAATTTAAAGCCTGCACCTTGACAGTGCTACCAGGGCATTTTTGGACAGATAACAAAATGTTATCAAACATTCAGTATCAGTGCTATCAGTAATTCTTGCCTATCCATCAATCTATTCAGCTATCATATAACCCCTCATACTGAGAAAGTTGAATCACATTAAAATTGTGACAGGGTCAGTACAGTGGCTTAGCACTGCAGCCTCATGTCCCTGGGGTTCTGGGTTCAGTTCCCACCCTCAGCTCACTCTGAGTTTATTTCTTCAGTCCAGAAACATCCTTTCAGAAGGACTGATCTCCAAAACACCCATAGTGATTACATGGGTGAGTGGGTGCTTTGAATCAGACTAACACCTTATTCAAGGTGTCCTGTGTTGAGGATTGGCTCCAGGCTCATTACAAATGTAAGTGGCTGTGGATGGTAGAAATGTTGTAAATATACCCTAAAAATGTAAAGCTAAGATTCTATCACAGTTGAGGAGAAGGTTGCCGAGCCGTCATGGGTAAACAACCTGGCAGAGGTTTTCAAAGGCGCTCTGTTCACGCCGACTTGTTTTCAGCACATCACTTGGTTTTCCCAAACAGTCAGCAGGAAAAAATGTCCCCAGTCTGAAGGCTTACTGTAAGTTTCCAGAAGTCCAGCCAAAGGTGCTCTGCATCCACAGCAACGATGGCTCGAGTGCTAACCGGGTGGCTGAAAGGGCGGTAGGAGTCGTGAGATCAGAGCTACCACGCACGAGAGACTGGAACCCACTGAAAGAGACCATAGCTCCCTAAATAGCCACAACTGGTTTATGAAATGAAAATAGCTGCACTCATCTCTCAAACATATATGTAACTTTAAAAGGAACTCGTTGACTGGTGAGGAAAAAGTCATTTTAGAATAGTCCTACTTTATTCATCCCTGTGGGGAAAATCGGGTAGTTTTTACATATCCCAGCTTGGTCTCCATAAACATCAGGTTTTGGGGTCAGAGCACGAGGTCAGCCAGCAACCAGTAACCCTGGAGTAATTGGGGTTAAAGGCCTTGCTTTAGGGCCCAATGCTAACATGGTCACTTAGCCAATCATGGGATTCAAACCAGCGACCTTCTGGACACGGGCAGTCCTGATCTAATTCTGAGAACTTTGTTGAGGTAGTATAGGTCTCCTGCATGTGTCTGATGCAGAATATAATTTTAAAGGTGAAAGAAAACAATTATTATCATGTAACAGGTGGCTAACAGAGTGGCATGTCGGCTCAGTGATTGGTTGCCTCGCACCCCCAAGGTTGTGGGTTTGAATCCTGCATCTCCTGTGTGTGCAAAGAGTTTACATGTCCTCCCCGTGTTTCGTGGGTTTCCTCCGGCAGTCCAAAGACATATAATTCAGGCTCAGCGGCATTTCTAAATTGCATTTTGTAGGTGCGACTGTGCCTTGCAATGGGTTGGCACCCTGTCCAGGGTCTATTCCAGCCTTAAGCCCAAAGCTACTTGGGAATGGCTCCAAGCAACCAAGCACAGGATAAACAACTAGGTAAATGGATGGATGTAGCTAATAAGAAAAAAAACATATGGATAGAATTTCAAACTATTATTTTCCTATTTTTCTTAAAAAAAAAAAAAAAAAAAAATGCACGCAAATGCTCAAAATCCTGAAGACAACAGAAAACTGAAGCATTTGTAATCTATGGACTTCAAATCTAGGGACCCTAGAAACACAGTAACTTTCAAATTTTAGCTCCAATCCATCTAAAATTATGCAGAGCGGCTCTCATACAGTAAGGAGACACCACAGCCATTCAAAACTGCATGTTGGTTGCAAATAAAGAGGAATTAAAACACTGTTACTCCTTTTCAAAGATGTCTTCCCACAACGATCCTTCTCTCCAAACGCAGCAAAACAGGAGCATGCTTGGAGAAACTCCACAGGGCATGACATCGTGTTCATTGTAGACTAGAGTCTTCCAGGGGAACTCGATCTGATGTCACTCCCCAGAAGGAAGGGGGTGGGTCAGAATGGCCAAAACATCCACTGAAACCATGGAAAT
Organism: Gymnarchus niloticus; assembly: GCA_009936485.2. NCBI lineage: Eukaryota > Metazoa > Chordata > Actinopteri > Osteoglossiformes > Gymnarchidae > Gymnarchus > Gymnarchus niloticus. Next base: position 39,886 of record JAACJT020002802.1, read on the forward strand.
GTATAAACAGGTGTCCATAACATACGTGCAACGTCACCGTAAGTCAATATCATCTGCATTTAATTATAACCGAATAACCTGACTAAAGACAGAGTTAGTAGTATGTAAAACTTGTGTTATTCTAGGAGAAACATTCACTGTGACACAACTGCAGTTAAAGAAATACTGGAAGGTCTAGACTGAGTGTCATCTTATCCATTCACTCTCTTTAAGCATCATAGATGTTTTTTAGCTTTGACTCTGAGTTGTTTCTGTGTGTCTGCCCTCAAGGAACGACCTTCCAGTCCACACAGAACTTCGAGATGGCCACTCCCTGAGGTCTGCTGTGACAACTTCAAAGCAGACCTGAGGTGATGGCTTGAATTTTGCATACTCTCTCCCTATGCCACACAAATTCGCCTGTAAAAAATGTGCCAAACCTGTATTGGTCTGCACCGCCATTTTCTTTTCTGGGCATCGACCTCTGCCCTAGTATCAGTATGACTAATTATAAGAATAACAATGACGTAGCTGGAATAACTTCATTGTTCAGCAAAAAAAAAAAAAAAAATTCCGTAATTTCTGGCACAGAATCATATTTCCGGCACATTCTGGTACAGATTAAATTTGTTACGCCAGCCACTAGTGAGACCTCACTATTCACGAATCTGGCACGTCGTCAGATAATTGCATTATTCTTGGAAACAGAGGCCCTTTCAGAATAGGAGCAACTCTTATGTTCTACCTACTATTTTAAGTTCCATTACTTTAGGACCACTTAGGCCAGGTAGATGAGGCTACTAGCACCTGTGTTGCGGAGAGAAATTTCAAAACTTCTTGTCATCTTTCATAACTGCCAGGACGCACGGGTTCTCTATCGGTCGGTATGCTAGGCTATTGCAGAGAACACACACGTATACCCGCGACCGCACATATTTATATCTTAAATGGTAATAGCCTCCTCAGTCAGAGACAAGGAGGATGTTCCTCTTTTGTTGTTGTTGCATATCTTTCGTTATGTTACCAGTCCATGGCAAAGCTAGCGATTTTAAGTGGCTTAGTGTTTAAAGCGGTCGACAAACATAGCGATTCCCTCTTTCGAAAATGCTCTATTTTTAAGCGCATTACCCCGTAGCCAAATCGGGAGAATCTCGGAAAGCAAGAGGGTGCGACCACTAACTGCGGGGGAATCCCAAACCACGCTGCGCGACGCCGACACGTTGCGGCGACCCGAAAGAGGGAGACGGTGACGGAGACCGGAGGCGGAATGGAACGGGGGCAGGCCAACTCCCTGCCTCTCGAATCAGAGGCATTTCCGAACTAAAGCTTTCAGCGACGCTAATCTGGAAGCGCAATTAGAAAGGCATGTTGGATATGTCTGTGACTCAGGACAGTGTGGCCGTGAATGTGAGACTCAGGAAAGGTAAACGGAACTCAAGAGTTATGTCCTTTTTATGTGTGTACTGATTATCCAGGGAGACAACGGTACATATTATTTAGACAATCATGTTTCTTGGCAATGCGTAACAAGAACTATGGACCCACCAAAGTCCGACCTTTATTTTTATGCTACAAATAAAGGCTGTGGCATCCATCCAAACTGAGAACATTTATGTCGATACTGCCTAGCATCAGCTCTAAGAACCTTGACTCAGACTATCAGTGCTTATATGTACAACATCTAGAACACCTTCCAACAATCCTATGGTTCCATGTTTTGCATTGGAGCCAGAGGAAGATGCAACAGACAGTGATATGACTGCTGATTGCACCATGGACAACCTGAACTAAATGGTGGTCATAAGGTGTGAGGAAAGATAGGTCCATTGATGGGGAGGGAGTAGCTGTGGAATACAGAGATGATAGGCTTTAGGAAAAATGTAGGGAAAAAAAGAAAACTTCCAGCTCAAACATACAGCTCACTGGTCTTAATGTTTAAAGGTCTGATAAGGCACTTCTGTGGTCTGCAAACAAAAGGTTTAGCAGCAGTTCCACTAGAAAGCAATGGGAGTATCTACCTGGTTGCATCATGCAGACTAAATCAGAACCATGTGAAACAGGAATAATACAAAAGACGACAACCAACTGCTAAATTTCCAGACGTTAAACACAACCCTTCTGTTGTCACCAGTAGGAGAAAAGTGGGTGTGGCTAACTTGACACCCATTCTGTCCCAAAATGCCTTTATTTTTTGGTTTTCTGTCCAGCTTAAAAAAAAAAAAAAAAAGAATTCAGTAAATATGATAACAGGAACTGGAGCAGAATGCAAAATTCAAGCAAACCTCCCAGCATGATTTACGCCGATCTATTTTACAAATCTGTCAACATCGTGCAAATAAATAGTGAATCGGCAGGCTCATTTCAAAATGTATCCTATTTCTTACACAGTTATTAAAGGAATTATTTTGTGCATATTTATTTGTCATAATGGAGTGCCCACAGTCCATGGTGATGAAGTACTAGGTGTTTTTATCTAGTGATTAAATTTCCCTGGTATTGTGTAGGACTCCAAATAGTATGAATCTCTATAAACTGTAGAACGACTTCCGTGGCCAGTCAAGCTTACTCACCTTGTAAGGAAAGTTAGTTCTGCTATATTTTGACACAGTTCAATCATGCCTTGACCTGGGCTGGAGCATTCAGTGAATGAGCACCTCAGTATGAGATATGCAGCTCTACCAGTCAGAGATGCTCACTATTAGAATGAGAGTAATGCAGTCACCATGTAGACCAGCAGCAAATCGCTCAGCCTTGTAACTTTCCTGTTTATGTACTACATTACACTGTTACAGAAGGTGACCCACATCAAAAGGTATTTAGGCAGACTGGCTTCAGAGTGAATGATATCCTCTGTATTTTTCACCCATATTTTTATGGATTCAGAACCATTTTTCCCCAACAAATTCCTTAGAAAAATTCTTTGTTTACAACTTCAGACTGAGAAACAAGGCCATCAACAACAGCTGCTAAATAATGCCATAAATCCTTCATATAACAATAAGACGGACTTCGCAGAAAAAGAACTGACACTGCCAAAGATTAGATGTGATCAACGGTGCGTAAGAAAATGACTGCTTTCATACTGGCCGAGCTAGCGTTTAACATCTTACACAAAATGCATATAATGATCATATACAACTCTATCCAAGCCGAAATATTTTATACAGCAATATTCCAAAGACACTGTCTCAGTCGCTCAATATTTTCTTTTTTGCTTTAGTTCAATCTGAAATGTAAGTTGCATTAAAGTTTACTAGATAATTGGTATTGTAATACAAGTGGCCTTAATGCAGTTACATATAAAAGTTTGCCATAGACGCTAACCGCTGAAAAACTCGACTTTCCCGCGTTTTCATTTTTTTCATTAACACTAAACAATAACATAACTCACCCGGCTTTTGAAACACAAGACCAAACTGCATTTTTCTCGCCGTTCGCGTCTTAAACATACGTTTTCTGTAACATACGATCAGAACCCGCTGTCATTCAGCCGCCCTCTTGCTTTCCTTAACTCTTGATAGGTCTTATCTGTGGGAGTTCCCTCTTGACATTCTACAATATAAACTGCAGTACCAATGGAAAAACCTGAGTAAGTGCATCATAGACCCAGTTGTCCATCCATCTTCCGTGTCTGTTTACTGACTGCAGGTTTAAGATAAAACCTGGAGCCAGTGCCGGAAAGCACAGGGCATGAGGCAGGGGACACCCTGAATGGGGCGGCAGTCCGTCACAGTTCACACAGCCAAATTTAGAGACCGATTTGCCTAACTGGATGCCTTTGGACTGAATGTGGAAACTAGAGTATCCTGCACAACACAAGGAAAACATGCAAACTTTACACAAAGAGCTGAAAGACCTCGACCCCCCACTCTTGCAGGTGTGAGGCAAGTGCTACCCTGAACCCAAGCTGAAGAAACGTCAGAAAAATCAAAACATTTCGGCCTGAAATATAAAAAAAACCAAGACGTTAAATGTGGATGATTCTACGCATAATCAAAGTGAGAACATTTAAACAGATTACCAAACCGTTAGTATAATTTGTTATAAGACTGCTGACACTAAAACATGTATAACTAAATACTGGAGTCGGTATTCTGCGTACATTTCAGAACGGCTTATGGTATGTCTGAAAAGCAAATGCAACAAACGTCTATCAGTTCGGTCTTGAGGGAAATTAGTCACGGAAAGACTTTTCTAAGCCACCGCATCCGAAACACACCGCCGAGGCTCGCCAAGTCACTATACTGCCGATTAAAAAGCCGGACACCTGAATATAGAAAGATGCGCAATGATGCGTTACAGCACTTCTCACTTCAATCGGCACTGCTAAACAAGAATATCGTCATTCATTTAATTTTAGACACTCCGTCGCAGAATCATTTGTAAATTAACATATGCGTAACATTGTAGGAACCGGTGACTTTTAAATGCCAGAAAACTGAATGATATGAAAATACAGCAAGTTATTACTGTATTTGCAAAGGGCAGACACTGGCAGCGTAATGATTAATTAATGCATTTCACTGGAATCCGTGTTTTGTAAGACTGGATCCATACCAGTTGTCTGGTCATTTGTAATTTACCCAGAGAGATTTTATTTTAATGAAACGACTCATAAATTTATATTACGCACGCTCTTTTGTGTGTTACCAATTCGGGAAATACTACTTATTTCAAAATATGCAATTGTGCAAAACTCACCTGGTTACCTCCGTAACTCCATTGTCCAGTAATCACCACGACAGATTGAGAAAGTATTGCCAGAACACTAAACTTAAGAATTATTTATAAAAATATATACAACAAAAAAAAAAAAAAGTAAAATACCACTGATGAGATCCTAGTTTCCCCAGCGCTACTAATATCCGGAAACTGCAACGGGAATATGAAATATAAACAGTATTAGCAGTATTATTTCTGATTATTTCTTAAAAATCAAACAATTCCAGCTTTGCAAATGAGTAGGCTATCACGTAACGTCTTCCACAAAGAACACGTGTAATCCCAGCAACTGAGTAGCTTCGGCTGGTAGAGCCGGGTAGCCGTACGTACGCTTCGGAGTCTATCTTAAAGGAAAGTTTCTCCAGCCCTGGTCGTCGTTGCTTGGCTCCAGTAAACACTTTGCGAGTCTTTCCAATGATGTCTGCCATGACGTGCACTCCAGGAAACGGTGACGCTCTACAAGGCCATTTTAAGAGCACTCCATCCCCACAGGTAATCTGCTGCCCTCTTTCGGCTATTCAGACCTCGGACCGGCCTCTTTCAGCTGTATGAACGCAGAATATGTACTGTATATTATACACTGATTTTCAAAATCATGCTTCCGGGGACTCATTGTGTACGTTGTATTTTTGTCCCAATCAGCCTGATTGAGCCAAGTGTGACTAAAACGGTGAAAGCCCCTCAAACCGTATTCGGATACATTTGTACAGAGCAAGGTTAAATATGTTCTCTCATCTCAAGCTGGTTCATTTGTGCGTTAGTGACAAAGGACAGAGCAGTGAATAATAGTGTATAAATATTTAATCCACCTTCCAAAACCTCATCTTGCACAGAGTCAGAGGGGTGGCCTGTAGCTTATCCGAAGCTCTATTGAGCAGGAGTAGACCCAGAACTGAATGCCGGTCCATCACACACACTGATAGTCACACCCTATGGCCAATGAAGAATCACCATTTCATGTCTTTCGACTGTTGAAGGAAGATGAAGTCCTGGAGGACACACACGTATAACAGACAGAACATACAAAATCTACTCACACAATGTGAGGACAGGACCTGAACCACAATCCAGGAGTAGAGGGAACATTGTTGTCCATTGTTGAGCCACCAGACTACTACAGTGTGTGTATATATATATATATATATATATATACTCTTTCAGCTAGATAAGCGTGGAAAGAGCTCGAGAGACAGTCACACAGCACCAAACCCTGAAGCATAGGGCGATGACAAAGGTTTTTTGGTTAACAGAGACAAGGTATCGTACCAGGCTTCAGTCTGCAGTGGTACAAGCTTCTTACAGGTAACAGAGCAGGGGACACACTAAAAAAAAGAATAGCCATTTATTGATAAAATGCCATATGTATCAAAATGTATGTTGTAAACTATTTAAATAAATATTCAGTAGTCTTTGTTCGAAGATAGAAATGAATTGGCAGAATTAACGAACCAGTTGACTATTTCTGGATTTCATTAAACGAAAGAAAATGCTGAAGTGCTGCTTTCGTGGGTTCACAGCTCAGGAGTGACCCTCCTGCTCATGAATTATTGATAGCACTAACAGAGTTAAAAGTTAATTGCGGAATTTGCCTGTGGAAACCGCAGAGGTTAAGTGATACACACGAAGTCTGCAAATCGGCCCAAGCAACCATATTTTCGAAACAATAAGAAAAGAAAGCAGGTGTGTCGACCATGGCTTAAGCAGCCGGTTTTTCCCAACATAAAGATCAGACATTGCCCCCCGCTGTTACAATTTTTCTGTCTTTTCGGTTCATTTCCCATTTTAAAGAGGGGGAATCGCTGTGACCATGTGCATTTCACGAAGGACTACTGCAATCAGTATTTTTCTTTGATAGCGGAGTCCACTCAAATTCACCTGGAGGTGCCACTTTCACACACGTTTACAATTATTGATGGTTTTCACAGGACGGAACAAACCGCTGGTCCTAAATTGCAAAGCGCCTTGCAATTAAAGTAGTGAAATCCTCCGCGTTTACTTTGATCGTTTCCCGTTCTCCTACACGTCTACATAATTTAGTTCTGTTTTACTGATGTGTGCATGTGATGCAAGATGAGATTACTACAGTGCAGCGTTTAAGGCAAACGCGGTTCAGCGAGGGTGTAGGATCCTCTTTACATTCCGTATTCTCGGCTGAGTGCCAGTAGCTCCCGGAAGCCGTCAAAATCCAGTTTTAGCGACGAACCAGGTAGAATTAGTCGTTTTCTGTTTTGCAAAAAGTTACTCAGAAACTAAATAATTAACCCGACAACTCTGTAGCCATTACACATGCGACGCTGCATGCTTTCAGCTGTCGATTCAAGTAGCCGTCGTTTGTCCGCCGTCTAGCAGTACGGTTGTTTAAAATGCACAGGCTGAGGATCGTTTTCGGACACTTGTCCCCGCAAAATGGGATTGGAGCATACAAACATGCGGTTGTAGCGCCATTGGAGTGCAGCGCGTCATCCGCAGCCGCCGCGGATGACATCGTTGTAGTTCACGGTCTGAGAACAGCCATCGGAAAAGCTAAAAGGGGCTCCTTCAAGGTAAAAGGGATTATTAAAAATGACTAACAAAACAGCTTATTCTTTTAACTATAATCAATGTTCATTACCTTAAGTTAGGTTTGTAAACGTTCGGTTGTTTACATTAAAGGTGAAATTCTGTAATGCATATACCAAATATTGCTACGTCGCTAACTACACCATGCACATTCCGTTATTGTTCCCACGTGACCCCATGAAGTAACACCCACCCATGATTCTGCACGTCATGAATAATCGCTCCTTAGTCCCAAAAGATCAGGATTTACGTGAATTCTCCCAAATAATTCCTAGTTTGTTTGCACAACTGAGCCTAACCTCATCTCCTGACAGGACACCACCCCTGATGAGCTGCTGTCTGCGGTAATGACCGCGGTACTGCGGGATGTAGGTGTCCCCCCAGACAAACTGGGGGACGTTTGTGTGGGTGAGGAAGCTGCGCCGTCAGCTTTGGTTAATTGCCTCACTTGCTGCTACTGTGTTGGTTATAAAAGCTGCTTCTTATTGGACGTTAAAGAAACCGGACTCACTGTATAGGCAGGTGATATTTGTCATACCTCTTTACACACATTTGTGGACATGAGGGTATCCTGGTCCATCCAAAACTTGTCAGACTTCTGTAGGTGGCGTTATGGAGTCCCTTGGTTAATCTATATGATTGTTTGTGCATTCTACCACTGTAGGTAATGTTCTACAGCCCGGGGCGGGCGTCCTCATGGCTAGAGTGGCTCAGTTTCTCAGGTAAAATAGTCCCACTCCATCCGTGCTGCAGGATTTTAGCCAGTGCAGCAGAGAATACTGACACACATCTTCTAAATCCCTTTATAGTGGCTTCCCCGACTCCGTTCCTGTCTATACAGTTAACAGAATGTGTTCTTCTGGCCTACAGGCCATCTTGAATGTAGCAGGTAAAGTCTTTCTGTAATTATGAAGCAGTTTTTCCACAAGCGTATGACTGTCAAAGCAAACTTATTTGTTTGAGCTCTTGAATGGCTGTTCAGTTATTACAATTTCCTGTTTTCTTGTGAACATGTACCTGATTTTGAGCAGATTTATTTTTTTTGTCATGGTAACATCCTGTATCAAACTAACATGCATACTGGCTGGACAGCCTTCCTTTCCAACATGGCTTGTGTACCTTACGATTGACCCCAGGTCACGTGACCCTAACTCTGCAAGCAGTAGGTAAAAATGGACAGTGGGCTGCATTTAAACTTGTACTGATGCACTGGAATAAAGCTAGTGCTGGTTTATGCATTATTGTTGCTTTGTTATGTAAATAGCAAATGACTGACATTTCCTGTTTAGGTGGGATCAGAAATAGATCATATGATCTTGGGCTGGCATGTGGGTGAGTTTCTATAGTGACCATGGGCATCATTCCTGAATGTTCCATTGCAATAACTGGCAGTTAACAGAAGTAGCAGACCAAATTTAAGCATATGAGAAATGTTTTTTTTTTTTTTAGTAGGTCATTTTACAGTGATCCTGTAATTGCATTCGCAGTACTAGTAGGGGTTGAGGCACTTGGGTGCTAAGGAATGCTGGACTGTGTCATTGTGTGTTTGTGTCCCGTGCACTTTGACCCAGTGCTGTGTCTATGTGAATACTTTAGAGTTGAGAGCATGAGCCTGCGCTCAGTGGGAGAAACGGGCGATGTCAGCGCCAGGTTAATGGACAACGCCAAGGCTCGCGACTGTCTGATGCCCATGGGGTAAGGGTCTCTCCACATGACACCCTATCCACAAAGCCCACCAGGCTGAAGCACATATGGTTGAGGGCAAAAGTCTACATACAAATAACACTCTCAAACTCAATGTGTCCAAACTCTCCAAAGACCACCCCCTCAAATCAATATTTCCTAACCCCTTAGCTATCAGCTTCCGTAGAGGTATCTGAAAACGTTCAGATTGTTGGTGGTGCCACAGTGTCCATTTCATTGTTTGGAAACTCAATAATGTTTTGGTTGCTAAGCCAGACTGCTTTTCCAAAAATCATACCTATTAAGTCCTTTCCACAAGACAACAGTTTTAACCTTCAGCAGTCACATGAAATGTCAACCTAACTGCAGTGAAAATATTGAGATGTGTGATGGAAAACCTGTATATTTTTTGTGAAAATAGCGAAACTAAAAAGATAGTCATTACTCATGTTACGTCGTCTCTTTACCATTTCCTCATGTTGTTGATCTTAAACATTTTTGAGCACAACTTGCAGTGTGACACTGAGGTCAAATCCGATTAGGCTTCCTACTGTGCTGGTCAGCAGCAGAGATTTCGGGAGGGTCTCTGATAGCTAACTGCATGCAGTCCTTCATTCGTTTATCACCTGGAAATAAATGGGGAGAGGTTCACTTTGCAGACTGACCAGCTCACCTCATAGGCGCTCCACGGGAGGATTACTCTCTCTCAGCGGCTGTCTGTGTCTGTCATGCAGAATCACCTCGGAAAATGTGGCGGAGCAATTTGGGATCTCCAGAGAGAAGCAGGATGCCTTCGCGCTGAGCTCTCAACAAAAGTAGGATTTGCATCGTTCACCGTGGTGGCTCAATTGTTAGTGGAACTGTCAATTTGACACACTAGGTGGTTGTTAGTGATTATTACGTAAGCCTTTGTAGGGCTTTTTTTTTTTTTACTTGACTTGTAAAAGGATGGTCGCCTGACACCCTGACTGTGTTCAAGAGCAAGCAGGGCACAGGAGCAGGGCTTGTTCAAGCAGGAGATTACTCCAGTCACCACCAAGTTTGTGGACGAGGATGGCAAGGAGCGCACCATCGTCATCTCTAAAGATGATGGCATCCGGCCTGGGACTACACTGGAGGGCCTGGCCAAACTCCAGCCAGCATTCAAGCCGGATGGCAGCACCACAGCAGGTGTGTGTGTGTGTGTGTGTGTGTGTAATAGCAGATGTTTTTAAAGCTTTCTTGTGATGGAGTTAAGGAGTTCATTGCATTGTAAGTGAGAAGGCCACAACCAAAAAGAAAAGACACATACAAGGATGAATCTCCTTTAGCACAGAATAATATTCAGTACATACTAACACTGAGCAAATGTGAAGTAGTTCTATGAAGAAACAACGTCAATCTCTTGCCTGGAAGAGGTGAGAAAGCTATCTGGGATAGGTTGGTGTTTCAGGTGCGTTTCCACCCTCAAAGCAAAATGGAGAATCATACAGATTTGCCGTGCGTGTGCTGCATCACTGGAAGGCTGGTCTGGCACGTTCTGCAGAAGGTAACTCACTGTGGCGCCTCGACCCGCAGGAAACGCCAGCCAAGTGAGCGACGGGGCGGCGGCGGTGCTGCTGGGACGGCGAACGGCGGTGGAGGCACTCGGCCTGCCTGTGCTGGGGGTGCTGAGGGCTGGTGCGGTGGTGGGAGTGCCTCCGGATGTCATGGGCATTGGCCCCGCCTACGCCATCCCAGCTGTCCTGCAGAAGGCCGGTGAGTACAGGCGCACTGGAAGAGGATGGAGGCCAGCTTCCTGTCAGGACACCTTTAGCCTTTGTTCTGGTTTTACACTGCCTTTTCAATCAATCAATCATTGATTGATTGACCTTTGCAAGCTACTCTGTGGTTCTGTCTCAAGTCACATATGATTTCCATGCTTGGAAATGTTTGCTGGCGCACTTCCTTTGAAGTCCCTCCAGGAATTGAAGCTAGGGCTCTAGTATGTGATTTCCATAATCACTCTGCTGTCTTCTGACCTGGATGATTTTACTTCTCAGGACTGTCCGTGGCGGATGTTGATGTGTTCGAAATCAACGAGGCATTCGCGAGTCAGGTGAGTGTGCTCCAAATCTCCGATTGCGGTCAGACCGCTCGTCCTGGATGTCGAACTTCCTCGGTTTTACGGCACTGACTGTGGCCCGACACCCCAGGCTGCATACTGTGTCGAGAAGCTGGGCATTCCACCGGAGAAGGTGAACCCCAACGGGGGTGCCATCGCTCTTGGACACCCCCTGGGCTGCACCGGTGCACGCCAGGTGGTTACCCTGCTCAACGAGCTCAAGCGGAGGGGCAAGAGGTGAGTCCTCCTGTACCCGCAGGTTTCAGGGTTGAACGTGAGGACCAACTTGTGAAGTTCCTTTTGAAACCACCAACAGAGAATGCTACTGTATCAACCCTTGGACTGAAGCCTGCAGAATAACTAACTAGCAAACTGAGGATCTGTATGATATTAATTTTGTTTTCCAGAGCGTATGGTGTAGTGTCCATGTGCGTCGGAACAGGAATGGGGGTGGCTGCTGTGTTCGAATACCCAGGGAACTAACCGGCTGTCGGGCTATAGCTCCAAGGGTTAGCCTGGCCTTTACGAGGGCTGCTGAATGAATAATCTGTTGGACCATGGTACAGAAGAGGGGGCCATGGATGTTTAAGCTGTTAATCTTTATCCCTAGCTGTAGTTTCAGTGAGCTCTTATTTCAGGAGCCTTCATCTCACAAAATTGCCTTTTTGGTACATTACTATTGCATAAAAATTATTTTGACAAACTACTCAACATTTTGTGGCAGTTGTTTTAGGAAGAGTGTACTAACGGGATCACAAGTTATTTACTGATCCTATTTTTAGACTGAGACTGTGTGTGTCTCTGTGTATGAACTGTTATTTCATTAGCAGGTTAACAAGTTCTGTTTTTCTAAGTTACAGTCCGTAGTTCCCTGTACAAGCAAACAGTTTTAATTGTGATGTAAATCTGATGTTGATAAACTCTGCTAAAAAGTCTCCAATTCAGTGTGAAGCATTTTCCACTAAACGCCACAACATTCCTTCACAGGTAGAAATGAAAACTTAACATGCTAAATTAATTTGTGAGGATTCACCTTTGAGGGGACATCACATGCTCAATAAAGAACATCCTAGCACACATACTAATTCTCAGTGTTAAATATGCACCCGGCATGAGCAGCAGGGAAGACATGAGATGTGGTTAACCCTGCCCTATCAGTCCACGGTCATGTAAGCTTCGTCAAGCGAGCCTTTAGCCCGGACCTGAAGAGAAACAGGCAACTCTCCCAGAATTCCATGCACCGTGACTGTGGCTCTGACCTCTTGTGTGTCCCTATGGGGGAGGGAGGGAGGGGGTATGAATGGTACATTCAGTCAGAAGTTGGAGATTAAATAGTCAAACTGTATACACACAAAGGAGCATAAGATCAAGGTTTGTTCGAATTTGTTTACATTATTCAGACCAAATATAGTTCTCTGTTATCCATGTTTTCACCCACACTCAGCTACTTAATGCATTCCCGTCTGCCAGGATGCAGAAACTGCCATCCCTGTGAAATCATTTCATGCAGCCAATCATCTGAGTCTGTGGGTGGGTTCAATGCTAATTGGGACAGTGATTTTGACCAAAAGGCACCAGCAATAGAAGCCTGAAGGGTTTGGTCAGTTCTGGATCAAAGACAGAGTCTTAATACCAACTCTTACGTACACCTCAGCCTCACTTCGATTTGAGTTTTAAATGGAGTTATTTTTTGTACATCATGCATTTGCGGACCCCCGCTAACAACAACACTCAGCTCCTCGGCTCGTAAACAGCTAGCTGGAGGTATCCAGGAGGCTGACGAGCCATACCTAGCGGTGAAGTATATCTGGAGAGGGCATCTGCAGGAGAACAACGGGAGCTCGGGCTTCAGGACACCGTGGCTGGGGCTCACAGCGAAGGAGATGTCTCCCTCCGTCGCTTCTGTGAGAGGATGCACACGAGAAACATGCATGGCTAAGGCGCTTCTGTTAGAGGACAGAAACAGGTGGGGACATCCATGGCTAAGTCGCTTCTGTTAGAGGACACATACGGGGGACATGTGTTACTCTTAGCTATGACAAACTTGCCAGAGAATAGATTCACACAGAACCAAAGGAAATGACAGCAAACCAGAGTAGCCAGTTTGGTGAGGTGGTTTTGTTAAGGTACTTTTAAAGTTGAAGTGCCAATAGGTTCATTTTACAAAAAGGATGAGTGGTAACCTGATAAACAAGGATGGAATGTTTCATCCTTAAAAGTACTATCATTTGTTTATGATCAGTGATACACAGCAATGTCATATCCCATGCATACTTTAAAATTAATTCCAATCAGAAAAATTCTGTACTGTTATTGTAAAATCAATTGTCCACCTATGCATCTTCTAACGCTTGTCCAGGCCAGAGTCACAGAGTATTATTATTTATGGTTCTGGATATGCAATACATAGGTAAAAATGTTATGAAACGTCTTATATTAACGTCTGTCTTCCAACGACACTAGCGACTGAGTCACTATGCAGTGCTCCTTATATTAACATCTTACTAAATTTCAGACAGCATTTATTAATGTGCTTCAGTGATGCAGCACCCAGGCTGCTACCTCACATTCTATTATATAAAAGTCTATTATTATGCATAAATGGTGTTTAAAGCCACGGAATGAACTCAAACATGAAGTGCAAACTCACCCAAGAAAATAACACTAGCTGGACCAGGCAGCAACATAACAGACCCATTTCACCCAGTGGGGAGCTGAACAGGGGTCTGTCACAGTACGTGGACTTAGCAAATACAATAGTCGAACCAAAATTCTGACTTGAGAAAGCTAAACGCCTGACTTCAGGATTTGTCAATTCCCCAAATCTCGAGTTAACAAATCCAGCCAAGTCAGGAATCCCACTCTCTGAAGCCCAGTGACACAGGTGTGATCGGAGGAGGAGCTACCAATGGTGGCTGTCCAGTGACTGCTGGATCTTCCGCGGTTACACAGGATGACTTCTTTGACACAAGCCTGACCCACATAACATGTGCCGAAGTCCAAGTGGTCAGACATCAAATGTAGGGTGGGCAAGGCCAGGAACCCACAAAGGGGCACCGTCTGGAAGTACAGAGGGGAGAGTCACTATATCAACTTGCTAAAGGGACACATTGGGGATATATAAATAAGTCTCTGTTACCAAACAGTGGAATTTGTTGTTTGTATTGTTTGGTAATGAAATATAGAGGCTTTGTTTGAAACACATCACAGGTCATCTAGACAGTTGTTTATCTGCTGACCTGACACGACTGTTGATGCACCAATGAAAAACATCACCCACCTGTACACTCCCATTGCTGTACTCTACTAACAGGCTCTGCTGGAACTGGAGGCTCCGCCCCCAAGTCTCGCTACAAATCAGTTGCGCAGTAGGCAGGGCCAGAGCCGTCAACAGGGACAGCGAGCCACAAAAGGCCACTTCAACCTGTAGGTCAAATGAGAAACCAGGATTGTTTGGCATCTCCAGGTGGTATCATAAAACCAGGTTCCCAGAGACAAGATGGTGAATAGATTGGCTGGCAAAACGGAGGATGCTGGCCTGCATGCTGCGCTGGGGCTGGAGGACCAGATATGGGGGCTCCCCAGGTTGGCTGCAGGGGCTTTTGGTGCCGTCCCTCAACTGGGGCGGAAGAACGAAGAAGGGCGGCTGGACGCTGAGTCTGAAATAGAGTGGCATCTCCAGCGTGTTCCTGAGCCGCATGTTCCGGGTCATCATGGTCAGCCCCGCTACCTGCAAGCATAACACATCAGATACAGAACATCAGCTGCAGCTTCACGACAGGCATTCTGCAAGACCTCCCGTCTAGCATATGAAGAGCCCCTAAAACATAAGCCAGAATGAGAGAGAAATCCATTTTTAAAGTTATGGATCAGGCTTGTTACCAAAGCCAGCTGAAGGTATTTTCTACACATCTCTTTGACCAGCTGCTTGATGGAGGCTCCGTTCTCTCACTCATCTCCTGCTCCCTCTTTCATCCCCAAGGTGTCCCATGTATTAAGAAAAATGGGCTTGCATACAATAGCAATTCAGAACCCCGAGGTCAGCCATGCAGGTAATCCTGCAATGGTACGTCACTAAAATGAAAAAAAATGCGTTGAGGAATGCTGAGAGGTAATCTAGAATTTGGGTAACAAAACTGCACAGAAATTACATGTGTATAAATCTCAGGCATGGAGGGAAATGAAATATACGTCCCATGACCTTAGGTTGACTTAGCGTTCATAAAAGTAATTGGTGTGGGACACACTAAATGGAGCGGGGAGATAGCAGACTCCAAATGTGCGGTCCAGAGGAGGGGGCATGGTTTATTTCTGACGAGGCCTTCACTCAGACTTCTTAGTTGCTCACCCCTGGGTCCGGGTCCCTCGACAGCAGCTCACTGGCGACGCAACAGAACTCAAGTGTCTCCTCCTCTTCTGTTTCAATGCAGAGGCTTCCAAGGGGGAAGGAGAGTGGCCTAATCAGAGAGCCTTTGTCGGGCTAGTGACCCAGAGGATGTGGGGTTATGCAGGTTATACAGCAAGCTTACTGGGCAGCCTTGACACCAGCCTGCAGGTCCAGTCTCAAGGGCTCCAGCTGAAGGCCTTGATGCCGCTCCACTTTCCCAGGAATGCAGGATGCTCCCTGAAACCATGACACGACATCACAGCTTGTGTGGTATGATACAACATAACCCCAGTATTTATGTATACATTCATCCATGTTAAATGACTACTCATCCAGAGCAGGGTCAAGATGAGCCAAGAGCCTGTCCCAGCATACACAGGAGAAGGGGACATCCTGGATGGGATGCTAGCCCATCACGGCATAAACACACTACCATGGACAATTTAGAGACTTCGATTTGGTAAAACTATATATCTGGGTGAGGGTACCTGGAGAAAATCATCATGGACAGAGGGAGAACATGACTCCATGCCCTTAGCCAGGGGTGGGGTTCAAACTCACAACCCTGGTGGCATGACACCACAGTGCTCCCAAAGCCAATTTCAACCCAGCATGGTGGCTATGTGACACTTAAATCCAGGGTATGTGGGGTTCACCTTTGTGTTTAGTTTCCTCCCAGTCTATAAACGTGTCTTGCCGGTTAACTGGCTGCTCTAAAGAGTTCTCAACGTCTTTGGCTATTTTGGGTCCAATTAATCACAATTTCCAGCATCTTTACATCGATGGATTATATGAGCTTTTATGTTCTGCTCTTCCACGAGTGGAAAAGGGATATTTTAGCTGAAGAATCAATCTTCCATTTTTGGACCATGGTATGGTAAAATCTGTTCACAGTGAAGCTTTCATTTAGGAGATTGCTTCCAGGAAACATCTGTTGGTATGACACCTCACCTTGGAGTCCAGGCTCATGAAGCCCAGGCCAAAGCCCAGACATGCAGAGTCCCCAGCTGGTCCAGAGAGAGTCAGTGGGGTGAAGGACACGTGGATGGTGGAGCTGCCACCTGCTGGAACCACCTGGAAACAGACAGCGACAAACAGTCATTGGGCTGAGTGTATCTCTCTCGGGTCTGGGTACTGGCTTATGTTCTGCAATTAGTGTTTTGCGGTTCCCAGTGACACAGGTAGTCAGAATATCCACCCATCCATCATCCATAAGCACTAATGCATTACAGGGTCACGGTGAGCATGGAGCTGAGCCCAAGAAGGGTCAGGGTCAGGGCAGGATGGACTTTAGGGGACTGGAGCTGGAACATCCATGAGCTAAACATCCAAAGCGGCAAGTTCATGAATGATTAACACTGTAGAATGACAACATGTTTACTGAAAGAGCAGATGCCACATCGGAGCCTTTAGGCAGCGAGGCGGCCTCCATAAGCACCGAGGCTTGTACCATTTGCTGCGGGGTGATGCAGAAGGGGTAGTCCGAAGCATCGCCTTCGTGAATCCTTACGTGGACTGAGATCAGCTTACTCTGTTGGTCGGGCTGGCACTTCTCCACCTCTTTATCCTCCTCCTCCTCCTCACTGGCCTGCTGACCACAGGGAAACACCCTACAGCATTACGTGCTCATGTGGTAAAAACAGTAGTAAGGTCAAACTGGAGTGGTTCAGTTTGTGTTGATCTTTTCAGAAAACAAATCGCAGCCTTTCAAGTCCTGTCCCAAACTGCACACTTGAGCCCTTGTGGTCTTCATTTGTGCATACTCGCGAGGCGCGCAAGACCGTAGGGTGTCCCATTTCTCCTCTCAGGTGTGTACTCACAGGCGCCCCCTATGAGTTCTTAATGTAGTCTTTGGGAAAGTCTGCATCAATACCGGACTTCACGTGAACTATCACCCAAAATGTATTGTAATCTGGTGGGTGCAGTCGCAGATGGAGACCGAAACAAATCAGGCGTGTGGTAATCGGCAGAACATGGGGGGGGGGGGGGGGGGGGGTTGGGGGGAGGGGGAGGGGGGGGGGGGGGGGTCCTGGGACATGGTCTGGATCTCTCCTCATTGTCTTTCTGGAGTCCCGTCAGTGGTGAAGCTTTACCAGG